>WAEK01000013.1:0-230000 GCA_011634665.1 Mortierella sp. BCC40632 | reverse complement strand
AGTACAAAAGAAAGGAATGAAAGGAAGAAAGAAAGAAAGAAAGAAAGGAAATGGTCTGTCTGTCTGTCTGTCTGTCTGTCTGTCTGTCTGTCTGTCTGTCTGTCTGTCTGTCTGTCTGTCTGTCTGTCTGTCTGTCTGTCTGTCTGTCTGTCTGTCTGTCTGTCTGTCTGCCTGCCTGCCTGCCTGTCTGTCTGTCTGTTTACCTGTCTGGCTGTCGGTATCTGTCTGTTTGCTTGTCTGCCTATCTGCGTGTCTATCTGTCTGCTTGTCTTTGCGTATCCTGCTCTACAGGAGTCGCTATCCTGAAATCAGACGCCGCTGCGACTAAAAGATTGATTTCCAGTCCATTGGGCCGGGTCAACAGCCCGACTCCTGTCCTCAACTAACGAGTGCATGTGTGGAAAAAAAAAAAAAAAAAAAGAAGTATGCGTGTCTGTGAATGCAACCTCCTCTTGCACCGCCCTGTCGGCAGCATGGCCGAAGTGGCCCCGGCATCAGCAATACTATCACAATAACAAGAAGAGGAGAGAGAGGGGGATCCGCAAGACTGAGGTGCAGAATGCATTGGTTACTCGACCCATCCTGGCAACCACGCTAGTACACATGTGACCGGACCCAGTTGTGTCTGCCACCAGGGTCGCTACTCGTATTTGAACGAGTCGGTTGCTTCTCCTTTCTCCTTCCTCTCTTCTTCCTCCCTTTCTGGCATCGAAGCAAACACTATCCCATTTGTCTTCGAGTCCATCTTTCCTCCTCTTTCCCCTCCCCCTCCTCTTCCCTCCTCTCCTTCTCTCTGTCCGCCTGCCTACTTTGCCAACTTTACATGAATAGCACTTGCCGATCATCACTCTCTTCTCTCTCTCTCTAATTCTCTCTCTCTCTAATTCTCTCTCTCTCTCTCTCTCTCTCTCTGTTTCTTCGTCTCTTTCCTTCGTCCTTTGACACTCCAGACCCGACAGATCCCTTCCTCATACGACTGACGGAACTCTCCAACCTGTTCCCACCTATCGTGAACTGATTGCCCCCTCTCTGGCTCCAGCCACACCCTACCAGTCGAGTCCAACCTGTGTCCTTCATAAGGACCCTTTTCTGCTTTAAAAAATCAACTTGTCATCCTTTCATCCTCCACAGTCTTCTTCCACATCAAAGCAGAGCATCCTTCTTGCTCGTCATATCCCTACCCTTTTCTCCTGTCCTCCTAGCCTTCCTCTTTTAACTCCACTTCCACATTCTCCCGATTCACTCTCTTTCTACCACTGAGAAACACCGTCGTCGCCTAAAATGAGTGGACCCGACAAGCACTATCTCAAAAAACAGCATGTTGCCGACGATGGGTGCGATCTGGATCCTGAAGACCTGTAGGTGCTTGTCCTCCTATTCCGCAAATTCTTCCTATTCCTACAAAGTGCTTTACCTAAACACAAATCTACTCTTTTCTCTCTCTCTCTCTCTCTCTCTCTCTCTCTCTCTCTCTCTCTCTCTCTCTCTCTCTCTCTCTCTCTCTCTCTCTCTTGCTGTCTTCCTCATCCCCCCTGTCTCCATCCGGACCGCGTGCTTTATCTTCTCTCTCTCTCCTTTGGCGGTTCCTACGGATTCATTACACGTTGCCTAACTGCATCTCTGGCAATGGCGGCGCGCGGCACTGCTTCTGGCCCAATCGCATGGCCACTATGTTCATTCGTCCTTGATGGGTTGATGGGCTGTACGACCTGGGTCTCGACCTATGCTGCTCAACCTATGCTGTTCAACCTATGCTGATCTCCTTCCTCTAGGACGTATACGCTCGAGATCGTACAACAGCCAATACGGGCCAGGATGTGCGGCTTTGGTGACAAGGCATGTAAATGAGATGGTCCGATTCAGGACAACACAGGTCTTCGTCACTTTGTCTCTCAGTCCTCCGGTGGTTGTGACAGATCCAACCAGAAGGAGCCGGGGCAAATCTCTCTCTCTCTCTCTCTCTCTCTCTCTCTCTCTCTCTCTCTCTCTCTCTAGTCTTTCTTTCGCTCTCACTTTACTTTTTCCGTACACTGGTTCCCTTCGTTCAATTCTTCTTGTTCGATCCCTCACTCTCCTTTCCTGCTAGTACTCTCTTCACTCTGGCAAGACCACTCCAGGGTGTCAGGGTGTCGAAGGGTCGGGTGCAGGAGCTATTAGCGATGAAAGGGAGCTTCTCTCTCCTCCGATGAAGGCTCGTCGTTTGTCCGCTCTCTTTTTCTCTGTCTGCCTGTGTCTCACTCACCCATCTTCTCTTCCCCGTTGACCGGGGTTCAACGTTCTATACTTCGCTCTCATCTTCGAGAGATGACCTCTGTCGACCTCCGCACAAATGCTTGCGGGTAAAAAGAGACAGAATGACTATTCACTCGAGATCATCGGATTTGCGAGCCCTCAATGGTTGCAATCCAGTTCGCAGTTCAATCCTTTATTTACGTCTGCCCGCATTTACATTTCTGCCTTCATGCACATATGCACGCACATTTACACAATTCTTCCCTGTTACTCTATTGCTCTGCCTTTCTCTGTAGAGTTCTGCAGAGTGATCGAAAAAGAAAAAGAAAAACAAACAAACGACTGCAGCAATAACAAAAGAGGCGGGTAGTATTATACTTGTTCCTTTTCTCTTTCTCTCTCTCTCTCTCTCTCTCTCTCTCTCTCTCTCTCTCTCTCTCTCTCTCTCTCTCTCTCTCTCTCTCTCTCTCTCTCTCTCTCTCTCTCTCTCTCTCTCTCTCTCTCTCTCTCTCTCTCTCTCTCTCTCTCTCTCTCTCTCCTTTTCCAGTGTTAAAAAAGGAGATGAAGTGAGGATCTTTGTTGCTGCATCGCTCAGTCTTCATTCATTCTACAAAGAAAAAAAGCATTATAGAACTCACGACGGGTTGCAATCGCTCCCTTTCCTACTCTACACGTTCGCTTACACAAACACGCACGCACACACGCACACAGCATCTCTTGTCATACCTTCTTCTCCACGGATGAATATGCGTGTGTGAATAATGTGGTCAGAGATGGAGACCCAACAGGGCCACACGGTCATTCTCCTTTTCGTACCGCCTCTGTCCTTCCTTTCACACACATACTCTCACTTTCTCTCTCTCTCTCTCTCTCTCTCTCTGTTCTATTTCATGTCCGTGCCTTCTTGTTTATTCAAGATCAAGCCTTCCTCAATACAGTCCAGACCCTGAGGCAACCCCTCTTGCTCGATCTTCTCCGTCGGCTCAGCTCTCCCTTCTCTCTTACTTGTCACTCTGGGCATGCATGTGTTTAGCTGCGATTGAGCGTGAGCCTTCTACTTTGCCATGCTTTCTCCCACTCGCTCCCTCTCCCATTTACCGCGTTCTTCAGGACATGATCCATTTTGTTTGTGTCCGTTGCCAACTTAGTCTCCCAATTATGGGCAAGAGAAAGGAAAGAAAGGAAAAGAGAGAGAGAGAGTGAGAGAAAGTGAGAAAGTGAGAAAGTGAGAGAGAGAATGAATGAATGAATGAATGAAGTAAGTGATGGGGATTTTCTCCTAACTAAATTACTAAACACATCGCTAACCAATCCCATGGATTAAAATCCACCCCGAATACCATGCCATGGGTATTTTTTTTTCTTTTTTTCTTTTTTTCTTTTTTTCTTTTTTTTTTTATAGGACCGTAGAAATATTACTCCAGCACCTGTTTTGAAGTTGGTCGCAAAGACTCCTTCAGGCAAGACGGTCCCAGTCACGTAAGTTTTATTATTATTAATTAACAATACCCACTTCCCCTCCCTCCCCTCCCTCTCCAAAAAAAAATTTCTCTCATTCTTTCTCTCTTTTTGTCATTTCTCTTACCGGGTTCCGCTTGTATCCACTTGTCGGGGTGAGACTGCCAGGGGTAGGCGAGACCGCCACGAGGGGTGAGGAGATACCATCTAAAGATATCTTTAGTCTCTACTGCTGCTGTGCTACATGCGATTGGCCAGCGCGTTTGCGGAGCAACAGCAAGAGAGGCGAACGTGGAGCGAATAACCTTAAAAAGCTCCTTTTTTATTCTGTTTCCTCTCTTTCTCTCCGCTTCTCAACCTCCAGCCGTTTTTTTTTTTGGGGGTTGAACAAAAAAAAAAGAGAGATTTTCAAAAAAAAAAGGAAAGAAAAAGAGAGAAAAAAAAAAAATGAGAGTATTGGTTGGTCGTGTGTCTGATGGACACAAGCTCGTACTTTTTTTTTTTTTTTTGGGAGGGCACGAAGCGGGAAGGATGCAGTACTAGGATAGGGACACCAAGCGGTTTGACTATCCACAATTTTACCGCCCACCAGAAAGACGGGGTGTACCTCTCTGCTTTTTTTTTTCATTTCCCCCTCCTCTCTCTCTCTCTCTCTCCCACCCCCTTTTTAAACACTTATACGGATGCATCGTGATGCATGAAAAGAGGAAGGGAGGAACCTCTTTTTCTTTGTTTATTTCATTCCTGCTCCTGCCCAGCTTGTGTTGGACCCCCATGTCGCGCTCCCAGCACTTTTTTTTTTTTTCCATTTTCCATTCCTTTCTTTCTCCAAGAAAAAAAAGGGGGGGGGGGGGCAAGCAAGCAATCGAATGAACAGGAAAAAAAAAAAAAAAAGCTTGCGGTGTTGGTTGGCTCTACGAGACGGGACCGATTAATAGGCTCCAGTCCATGTACATACCCCCTTTCTCTTTCTTACTCTTTCCTCCTACTTCCACTTCCTGAGCCTCCTTTCCCTGCCTCCCTCGACTTGAATGATGTACAATGCAGCGAGGCTGTGCATTACCCAAAAATTGAAAAGGATGCCTGGACCAAAATTTGGCGGGTCCGAATTTATCAAAGCAGAATAGGGGCAGAGGGAAGGGGAGGGGGGGTTCGATTTCTCGAAGAAAGGCTTGGCCACTCCGCTATCTCAGGTCTGGCTTTCGTAGCCGCTGTTTCGGGAATGGGCAGAGAGAGAGAGAGAGAAGGGGAGAGAGATTTTGGTTCTCTCCCCCTCCCTTCTCAACGGTTGAACAAGTAGGGGCAAGAAGGCCCTGAAGGTTCTTCATTCTCTTCTACGTCTACATAGATCGCCACTATCGTGGGCGGAAAGTCCTGTTTTGCGTTGCTCATCTTAACCTCCTTCTTGCAGCCCTGACCTCTTGTCCCCTCACCACAGAGTCCAAGAGGAGCTTCCTTCTCCTAGATGCGTCTGCATGCCAAATTTACTAATCGAATTACAACGTGATTTATTTGTAATGTATAGCCATCTCATGGAACAAGCCTTTGTTGTCACGGCCGACCTCTGGATGGAGGATGAGACCACAGACCGAAACTTGGTCTTAATCTCTTCGATCCCTTCTTCACGGACTCTGGCCTACACTCAACAATACTCCCTCCGTGCCATGCTTGAGGACACGACGACCGAAGTCTCAGATGGTGCGATCTCCTCTCCTCCTTCCTTCTCTCTGTTGCTATTTTTGAGCTCATGAATGGATCGTAATGCAGATATTGCAAATCTATTGCCTACAATTGATTGAGGACTAACATGGTTTCGTTCTTGTTTATTTTTTTATCCTCCCCTTTCCCAATCCTCTTCCTTCTATTGCATTTGTTTTCTGCCTTTCCTAATCGTCTGCCATGTGCAAATGGGGCGTGGGGTGATGGAATGGGCCACATTGGAAACTAGTAGTTGATCAACTCGATATCCGGGATGACCCCGCAGGCACCCAGCAGAGAAAAAAGTCGTCCCCGCCAAATTCTAGCAGACCGCATCGTCCGACCTCATGTCAGCAACAAAAGCAGTCAGGGTCGGCAGTCTCTTTTCCAAGCTGGATAGCATCTCGGCAAAATCTGAACGGAGCAGGAGAGGAGGACATCGAGATGGAAGTAGATGAAGAAGAAATGAGGGACAATGCCATCTATGTTGAGCAAGAAATGCGAGAAATCGAAGAGTATCATAATCTTCTCAGGCGCTCTATAGGAACCCCTACGATAAATACCAGCAAGGAAGCGACCGCATCAGGGACAGAGAAGACAGGAGTATCTACAGGAGCAGGGTCAAGAACAGGACCAGGAACAAGAATAAATCTGGGTCCAGAGGGCTCAGCGACAACTTCACCATCCCTACCTACAGCCCCCTCGACACCCTTCCCGATTCACGAACTCTCCACTCGTAATCTAGTTGGCCAAACTGCAGTCAGTGGTCAGATCGCACCAGAGCCCGAAGGGGAGGAGCCTTTTTTTTGGTTTGCCTTTAGTATCCTCTCGGTTCGGACCGAGGGGTTCTTCAAGATCCGTTTCTGTCTGACAGATCTTGCCCAGATTCCAGAGTAACTATTTTTATTTGTCTTGTTTTGTGTCGAGTATTTGGTGATGTGCTTTGACAGCCATCACCCTTCTACTGTTTGGATGATTTCGGTTACTTGCAGCAGAATCCGATCAATTTCCACTCCTTTCTTTTATCAGTCTAGTGGATGGACCATCGATCATTCTCTTGCCAACGGTCACTGTCCGATTGATCTCTCGCGTGGTACTCGCTTCTCCAACTATCTCACATGCGTTGTGACCTGATGCCAATGATTTTTTTTTTTTTTTTTTTTTTTTCGAATCATAATTGGATTAGAGGAGGCAGGTCACCTATCGTCTGCGAAGTCTTTTCCGACACAATCCATGTCCAGACGCCAAAAAAGTTTGAAGGCACCTGCGGTAAGAGAGGAAATTAGTTGATAAAAAAAAAAAAAAGAAAAAAAAGAAGCTGATTCTTCCTTCCCTTGCCATCTTACACAAAAACACACGCACAAAAACACATATACCTCAACCCTTTTTTTTTTTTTTTTCTCTACATTTTGGCGCCGCTATGTGGGGTTTGATTAATAGACAACAATGCGATAGCCGTCCATCTTAACAAGAACTGTATCCGAATTCCTGCAAGAAAAGACGAAAAAAATTGAACAAACGAAGCAGATTACCTTCTCAATAGACGTGCCCCCCTCTCCCCTCCTCCCTCTCTCTTTCTTTCTTTCTGTTTGCTCTTGCTTTCCCTTTCTCCTTGTTCCTTTTACCATACCTTGTTCTTTTCTTTTTTAAGAGTTTTGTTGTCAATAACTTGAGTCCTGTCCTCTGTTTTCTTTTTTCTGTTAGCCCACTCATTTTCCCTCCATTTCCCTTTGCATTTGCTCACTTCAGAAATACAGTAGCTATGCCTTTCTATTTCTTCTTCTTCTTTCTTCTTTCTTCTTTCTGGCTTCTCAGTCTTGATTTTCATCCCACTTTTCAGGCCCTCAACTGGGCTGAAAATATATATTAAAAAGCCAAGTTACATTGCTGAGTCCTTTACTCGTCTTTTTTCTTCTTTTGCTTTTAATACAAGTCTATGTACAACTCGAGTCTCTCTCTCTCTCTCTCTCCCTCTCTCTCTGTCTATCCGTCGTGACTCATATTCTCTATAGAATTAAATTGGAAAAGGAAAAGGAAAAGGAAAATACAAATATGTTACTGAAGCAACAAGGCATCTCCCGACTCTACAAACTCCCGAATCCTCTTCTCCAGCTCGGGATCCTTCTCCGATAATGGGATCACGTCTCTCGAAAAGACCTTTTCAAATCCTTTCAAGAATCGAGGGATAGCCGTTTCTACATCCAGGGAAGGATCGTCCAGTTCTTGTGCAAGTGAAGTTGTTTCCTTGCCGGTTAGACCACAGGCAATAATTTGACGGAAAAAGTTGAGATCGGTGTTGCAGTTGAGGGCCAAACCATGTGAGGTAATATATCGCTGAACTTGCACCCCTGCAAAAAAAAAAAAGTCAGTCAGTCAGTCAGTCAGTCAGTCCGTTAGTCCGTTAGTTTTCGCTCCCTGATGCTCTCTTCTCTCTCTCTCTCTCTCTCTCTCTCTCTCTCTCTCTCTCTCTCTCTCTTTTTTTTTTTTTGTTCGGTTCAAAAGGACTCTCACTCTCACTCCTTTCAATCCTAGTCAATTACCAATGGCAGCAATCTTTTTGCTGGTCGTTTATCCATACACCTGTGTTCTCAGTTGTCATAGCCTTGAGACCCCATTCTGCACAGGTGGCAATGATGGCCTTTTCAAGATATGAGACGTAGCAGCGGACACTCAGCTATAATTGAAGCAAGGGAGAGAGAGATAAAATAAGCAAAATAGTAACATCTAATGATGCTCTCAAAAGGATACAGCAATACCACCACCACCACTACCATCCCTTCAAAAAAAAAAAAAAAAAAAAAAAAAAAAAAAGAAGAGAGAGAGAGAGAGATCTTACCCGACTGGCCTTAATGTCTATGATCGGGTAGGCAACCAATTGACCAGGCCCATGGAACGTGATCTCGCCTCCACGAAGTGTCTCGACATAACTTGCACCCATTGCTTGTAACCGAGCTACCTCCTTGTCCTCCAACCCTTGCTCTCCTCGGTTCCTTCGACCGTTGGTATACGTCGGTGGATGCTCGACCAAGAGCAAGAGATCTTCTGATAAAGTTGATGTTGTAGAGGAAGTTGGTTCAGATCCAGGAGCAGCCACTCTCTGATCCCGTCCCTCACGTTCTCGTTCCTGACGAAGTCGCGTCAGTCGTTCGACCAACAGATGTTGGAGATCAAGAGAGCGTTGGTATGGAAGATTTCGGAGATAGAGAAATGGAAGTGGGGACAATCGAGGGCGGGGAAGCGTACCGGAGCAGGTCGCCGCAGAGCCAGCAGTAGTGGACGATTCGGCAGCTGAAACGGATGAGGTATGGATTGCATGGCGAGGCATGGTGGTAGTGGTGGTGATGGTGGCGGTGGTCATGAGAGACCGAAAAGGAGCTGTGGACCATGGGGTGATGGGGGAATGGCTAGGTGAGACCTGGATAGTTGGTTGGTGGCGCCGAAGGATTGCGCCGGTCCTTCGGATCAACGGTTGGAATCCCGAGCAAAGAGGGAAAGGATGCCTTGACCATGAGGCTGCGGATGAGATGGGCGATGAACGGAGTACTCTTTGGAGTGGCTGAGGCACCATTGGCGAAGCAGTAGAGATGTGAACTGAGACGAAAGAGGGGAATGAAGAGGAAGAGAGAGAGAGAAAGAGAGAGGAAGAAGAGGAGAATGAGAGCGTGTGTGTGTAGGTGGAGGTAGGAGGAGCAAAGACGAGGGAAGAGGCGTCAATAATGGTTGTTCAATTTTGCTCAGAACAGGCTAGTGAGAGAGAAAGTATGGAGAGAGTTAAGGGGCATTTGGAGTTTTGTGGACTGTGTGTGTGTGGTGTGCATAATGTGGCACTGCGCGCTTGCTGGGAATAGGCCCTCTTTGGCCCAAGGGTTCTCTTGGCCGACTATGCCTTATGCAGGTCAATGGGATTGAATGGTAGGGGGAGGCAAAATAGCAATTATTAGACCGTCTATGAAAGTAGATATATGGAGCTCTGTGCATTGTGGTTCAGACGCTTGTGACCATGTCTAGGGAAGCATGGCTATTTTGGACTAATGACAAATTGGGAGATGGTATCGCAACTCTTCAGATCAAGGCTCCGTCTCGCCCCCCGTCCCCAACGGGAGAGAAAAGGAGATGGGTGGGAAGGGAAGAGTTGCTTTCTTCTCTCTCTCTCTCTCTCTCTCGTTCTCTCTCTTCTCGCACTCTCTCTGTCGCTCTGCGTGCATGTCTGTGTATGTCTAAGAAGGATGTGCGTGTTTGTGGGTGTCGATCCGGACGCGTTGAGAAAGGGCCAGGCCGAAAGGAACGAACGATCTGGGATTGGATGAGAGAGAGAGAGAGAGAAAAAAAGAGATCGCGGTGGGAAGCAAGTGACAAGAGACAGTGGAAAAAATAGTGGGCGAATTTTCCCCGCGGAGAAAATGGGCACGACTTTGGCCGCAGCGCGCAGACCTACAACTCTGTCGTAAAAAAAAAAAAAAAAAAAGAGAGAGAAAGAGAGAGAGAGAGAGGCAAACTGCATGGCAAAGGCTTTGGACAGGGCAATTCTGACCTTCTTGGCCGTAGAAGGATAACTACGATACACCATTCCAACCATGGCATACCTGTATGGATAGCAGACCACCAGAACCAAAGCCTTAACCATATATACCAGATCCATGGGGCTTGGATTGGGTACTTTAGTTTTGTTTTATGAGCCGGGTTGGATCGACAAACTCAGCCCTGGACGAACCTAGTCGGGCCCCACGGGCGCGTGGCCGGGACAGGCGGGAGACGATGAGATTAGAAATGCGGGAGGAGGAGGAGGAGGAGAATGTGAATGGCGACATTCCTTAGAGTTGCATCACATCCGACACCCGCGGCCAGACCTGCATAAATATACGTCTGTTCCTGTCGCTTTCTCTCTCTTTCTCTTGCTTGCTCTCTTGCTTGTTTGCTCGCTCTTGCCCTTTTTACTTTGCTTTCTCTTGCCCTTCGCCATTGCCTCTTCATTCCTCTCATTCTCGCCATCTCTTCATCGCGCATCTCTTTGAGTTCCCATGCGCGCCCCAAACCAGCCGACTCGCTCGCCTGCTCCACAAGAGCCTGTCATGCTTGATCCTACTCCCCTGGATCACTCTGATCCGTGCCTTCGTCGTCTACCGTTGCCGTCGCGCATTCCACTGCCACCAGTGGCAGCCTCAATGCCTCCTAGTGGACCACCACCGCCGTCGCTGCTGCTTCCCCCAATGCACACGCCTTTCTATGAACATACACACGGATACGCGTCATCTCCGTCGCTGCCCAACCTGGATCTAGCTTACTCGACTCCAGAGTTGTCTTCTCACCAGCGATGGCAGCAGGAGCAACAACAACAACAACAGCAACAACAACAACAGCAGCAACAACAACAACAGCAACAACAACAACAGCAGCAGCAGCAGCAGCAAAACCAACACGCAGCCTTTCCCGATCAGGAGTCATTCCATCGGGAAAGAGGCCATCCTGCCGCGGCCAAGCATCGGCGATCTATCTCTCAGACCCACTACAAATCGCGATACAGCCCATTGCTTTCTCCATCTCCTGACCTGCAGCCCATGGGCCCACCCTCGACATCTCCATCAGGACAACGACAACAACAGCTGCAGCCTGCATCTTCGTCACCCCTTTTGCCCAGCATCCATACTGCATATGCCTCATGGCCTCATTCTCCAGGGCCAGAGGCAAGTTCTGCGATCCCAGCACAGCACCATGGGGCCGCTAGCATGATAACAACAACGACGGTCACGGCTGCGACGAACACGTTGGTGACGCGAATGAGTATGCCAATGTCCATGCCCACGTCGATCATGCCTGTGTCCATCCCAATGTTTGTAGGACGCGCGGGGACAAGGATGGCCACCACTGCCTCTGCCTCTGCTCTCCAACAGCCGTACTCCAATCAGACTCTGCACCACCCATTATTTCCTGCTGTGCGCCCAGCATCCTATCCAGTATCTCCTCCATCATCATCAACTGCTTCACCATTGTTGGCTGAGACGAATGGTGAAGTTTGGACACCAGTGCCATGGGTGGCGAATGGAGTGTCCCACTACAACACGCTGGGCTATGAGGTGAGGCTGCGACGTAGATACAAGGGCGCGGGTGGAGGGAAGAGAGAAAGAAGAAGAAGAAAAAGAAAAGCACCGAGGAGGAATCGAGCGCGAAGTTTTGGGCTCTTCGATCTAAAAAATGAGAGTCATAGCATGCGATGTTCATATTGCTCGCATTGATTCTCGATTAGAATGGAAAAATAACAAAAGCGTGTACTGCTGCATGCTCCCTGCTGCAGGAGGGAGGAAAAGGGCAGAGAAAGAAAAGAAAAGAAAGAGATCGCGGCGGAGGGCCGTGTCCCAAAGGTTCTTTGGGTTTTGAGTTTGCGTGGTTTTTTTTTATAATATATATTTTTAGTATTATCGCTTGTTGTTGTTGATGTGCTTTTGCTTCCACGACGACCATGCTCTCTCCTGCCTGTTCGCTGCCTCTTACCCTCTGAGCCTTCATTGTGCAGCTCCTCGGCAATCTCGTACGAGTCGGACGGATAGCTACAAAATGATTCGCTCCGCGCATCGCGAGAAGATGAGAAGATGAGAAGCTGGGAGGGCAAGAGAAAAACAGTCGACATTAGGGTCCGAGTGTCGGCCCGTTACACATTCATTCATTTCCGTGTTATCTTGTTACCCCTGCTCTCTCTCTCTCTCTCTCTCTCTCTCTCTCTACCCCGTCTCTTTTCCCCTTCTCTCTCCCTCTCTCTCCCTCTCTCTCTCCTTCTGTCATGGGGCAGGTCGTCACTGCCACGCGTAGACTGAAAACTATTTTACCGTGAAGGTCTTCTCCGCCGCCCAGTGGCATCCATGTTTTTTTCCCTTCCCCTTCCCCTTCCTTCTTTTCTTTTGCCCTAAATTACACACTGCCTCATTTGGAATTGTGGATCTGTGGAGCATGCTCGCCCTCTTGTCCTCCCGCGCTGCGCCTTCATGCTTATCCCCTCGCTCTCCACCCCTCAGAGGCACTAAAAAAAATATACACACGCACAAATGCAGCTTAATTGACCCCTGCTTTTTCTCATCCTTCATTTTAGACAAAGTATGCGTCTTCATCGTCCACACCGCCTACATTGTCTCTTCCTCTTCCATCACTTCCTAGCGGCAATGCCAACCCAGTGACTGCCGAACCCGAAACCCAGGTGACCCGAGCTGCATTGATGACCAACAACTTTTTTGCCCGCTCTCTCCACACACCTTTTTACCAAGCATGGGCAGATGGTACCCCTTTAGGTTGCAGCCCACATGGGATAAGGTAGGCGTTGGCCAATGTTCTTCAACCAGATCACTACGCAGCATGACTATCAACTGCAGAGATATTCCGTGCAACCCAAAGTGAAGGAGAGAGTTGTTTTTTTCTTTTTTTTCTTTTTTATTATTATTGTCGACTTTACGCGAGACATTGATGTCTAATATTTTTAGGGTCTCCCTTTTTTTAATAGTAGCCGTACCACAGTAAGCCCAATTGGATCTATCGGCTCAGTCTCTGTACCGCCACCTCCAACGACCGAGACCACATTTGGACCTTCCCTCTCTTCGAATCTTGCCTATATGCCTCTTGAACCACAGTCAAATTCTAGTACAAGACCACAAAAGTCCAGTCATCGAGGATGGCAAAATGTGGTTCTAAGTGAACCAGAAAGAAGACTAGCAGATTTTGGTCAAAGGACCATGGCACGAGTCGATGTCCGGGCCTTCACCTTTCGCAAGAAGGAACGTCTTTATGTGGCAGTGAAGCCTCAGAGTGCACTTCGGATTGAACCCATCATCTACCTCAAAACCAGTGTCTTGGACGAATTTGCAGAGGCCATCCAGCAATGGGACTATTTAAGGATTCCACTCCATCGGTTCCGAGACCAGACGATTCCCAAAAAGAAGCTAAATGCCGAGGGTAAGGGATACCTGTTTTTTTTTATTAATGGTTTTTTTTTTTTTGAATGGATGAGAACTTTTGTTTACAGCTAGTTCAGGTTAAGACTCATCTTTTTTTTTTTTTTTTAGAGATGCGCACAGCCAGAATATTGGACATGGATATGATTTTGCTCTCACCCAATAATGACTATCGGAGGATCGACGACGCGTGTCCTGCATGTGTCATGCGGATGGTATGTCCTCTCCTATGAAAAAAAGAAGTTCTATTGGCGCACAAACACATTCTGCACTGTTACTCTGTACACACACGCACATGCGAATAAGAATCCGCCGTCCCCTTGAAAGGAAAGAGGGAGGGGGCTTTTTTTTTTTTTTTTTTTTCGGCCTATGTGCACCATGTTGGGATATGGCGACTGACTTTATTCTCTCCGCATTGCTCTCTTTATTCATTTCTTTGGTTTATCTAGGGTGGAGAGAGAAGGGTAAGCGAATAATTTCCTTTTCTATGGTTGTAATCATCGCCCCTGTATATATATTTCTTTCTTTAACAATTCTCATCTATTCCCTCTTCTTTTTTTTTTCTTCGTCTCCCTTGTTTCTCCCCATAAAAAGATCATGCATGTATTGCCCAAGAATTTCAAGTTAACTCCCAGGGGTGAACCCGTCATCGATATCCGACGAGGCCATGCTATAATTTGCGTCAAGCTTAGCTGCTATTCAGACCACCATACCGAACCCGGCGGATTTGTGATCCGGATGCAGGCCCAATCCCCAGTGACAAACCCTCTGGACAATCTTGAACCCAGTGGATCCAACCCTTCCATTCTACCTGTCCATACCGGTGACTCGGTTCAAATCCGAATTTGCTGTGAAGCAAGGACAAAATGTTCAATCCCGGGTGCCGCCACAGGAACCGGATCGGATGGATCTGGTCAGAAAAAGAAAAGGACACGAAGGAAGCCATTGATCGCTGATGCTACTGATACCACTGCAGCTGATACAAAGCATAGCCAAATCGATGGGCATGGTCGTGGTGTAGGCCAAGGTGGATATAAGCAGGAGGAAGATGAGGATGAAGGGTCCTCACGATCCAGTAAAAGGACAGCAACAACAGAGTCAGTCCGTCGAGGATCGGCAACTAGACCTGGTTCGAGGATGTCCTATGCCGATGACGATGAAGAGGACGACGAAGATGAAGATGAAGAAGAAGAGGAGGAAGAGGAAGAAGAGACGGTGGTGGATATTGATGCTGTGATTGTCCCAACACAACGTTATCCATTCTCGTTACAGTCTGTACCGGTCTACTATCCTCCAGGACCATGAAAAGAAACAATAAAAGAAGAAATGCATTAACAGTTGACATTGACTCACAACTAGAGTTTTTTTTTTTATTTTTTTTTCATTTTTACATTTTTACATTTTTACATTTTTTTTTCAAGGAGCAGAACTAGAAATTGCTGGGTAGAACCGACTATCAGACGAGTAAGATGTTCGCCCACTACTTCGTTTCCTATCATGCTTTGCTGCTATTGTTACATCGCCGCCACCATTTTCGTTACTACTTCCATTTCCATTACCACCTATGCTACCTTGAACTCGATGCTTGGCAGCTGTAGTGGCGTTGTTGACCAGTCCCACAGCCGCTCCACCGACAGCCGTTCCAAGTTGCTTCAACATCGTCATGTCTGGCCATCCTCGTCCTGCGAGCAGTCCGTGGCCTGGTCCATGACTGATCGTACTCGGTACTCGAACTGTATCGACATCCAAAAAGGTCCAGTTCTCAGGTTGTCGGGGCGTGCTCGGTTCTGACAGATGGACATGTCTCGTACCAGCACCGGGCTCTGAACTACTGCCGTTGTTGGAGTCCAAAATGTTACTGGAATGGTTCTCCTCCAAGTCTTCCGAAAGTCGGGAGGACTGTCGATCACGTCCTGAATGGGGTGGACGACGATGGTTGGATGAATTGGTCATGCTCAGGGTCGTTCCTGTTGCTATTGAATGGTCACGGTCGCGTCGCGTACCTCCTCCTGCCGTTGCTGCCGCTATGCTTGCTGCAGTGACAGGATTTGAGTTACCATGGTGACTGCTAGTACTCGTACTACTACTATGGCCACTATCTGCATTGGTCTCCGTGCTTCCTAGGGTATACATGCCATCCTCTTCCTCTTGATCATCATGGAAAAAATAATCTTCATCCATTGAATCCAGATGCGCTGCTGCCACGGCATCCTGTAATTGCAATCCACCCCACACGGGCGCCTCTTCCTCTCTTCGAGATCGAATCAACGTAACCAACTCCTGGACATCCAACATGAACGGCTCCTGTCCAGGACACCAAAGCATAGACTCTTGCTTGTCCGATCTTCGACCTGAGGATCGTCGATGACTACTTCCATACCGAATGTCAGATTCAATAATCTTTTCGAAATCGCCATCATCGCTGGGAGGTGAGATAGTACTGGTGCGTCCTCCCAACTCAGCTCCATGTCTCATCAAATCCATCTCCGTTCCCTTCATATCCCTTGTCGAGAACGTTCCCATGTTCAAAAGACGTCCCGACTTTTCCTGTGTCGTTGTTGTCGTGGTGGTTGTAGTGTTGGTCGTGGCGTTACTCTCCAGAGTTCCATTCTCACGCGCAGCGACCATGGCTGCATAATTGGTGTAACGACCTAGGTTGGGAGCTTGACAACAAGCAAGGAGATTCTCGAGCGTGTTGGCTGCCTTGGTCAATGTAACCTGAACCCCTTGTGAATGACATAGATAAGCAATGTTGTAATTCAAATGGCCCAATCCTGCCGCAAAGCTCGTCAAGTTGTTCTCGGAGAGGAACAAAGGAGCTCGTTTGGAACTCGGGGTGAAGGAAGCCTGGATATAATATCGGGATTGTCGTGTAAATGTCTCAAAAGGAAGTTTGATCCCTAAATAGCAGGCGACCAGCGTCATCATATGGATCACATTCTCGATCGTTGTATTGATTTCATCGCGGTCGTAATCTGGTGGTGGGAATTTTTTTCAGGCAAAAAAAAAAAAAAAAAAAGAAGAGACAAAGCGATAGAAGTAGGGGGGTAGAGAAGAGTGCATGACACGCGAGAAGCCATGGTGAGATCCTGTCAAAAAAAAAAAAAAAAAACCACACTAGTTCTCTATTGCATTCATCAAGTACCAAAAACACCACCGCCATCAAACATACTCTCAAAATACCCTGTGGGCAAGGGTCGGCCGACAATTACGTATTCGTTCCAAGAGTCCTCGTCCAGATAGTCCCTGACGCGCAGTTTGGTGGTTCTCTTGGGCGGTGCATTGGTGGTGCCAACGCCCTTCAATGTTTGGTCTGAATCACTTAGGTTGGCATCAAGCAAAGGGGGTTGTCTTCGACGTTCTGGAAGATGCTTGAGATCAAAGAGCGTGACCAGTTCTTCAACAAGGACCAATCGTGAGTGGGCCAGCTTTTGATGAACAGACGCCCAGCGATGGTTAGTTTGGTTCATTGATTTAGTAATACTTTGTGAGTTGTTCATCTTGGCCACCTGGAAGCGCGCTTGAGACAGCTTGAGCGTTTCTCTCCGCTGGCTTAATCCTGCCCGGAGTTTAGCCAATTGCTGGCGTTCTATACAGGGTTGATTCCCACAAAATGGAGAGTTTTTTTTTTTTTTTTTTTTGAAGACTGTTAGCACAAAGTGAGCATGAACACTAGCAGTGGAGAGAGGCCAGCTCGCCTTCTCTCTCCAAAAAACCAGTCAAAATAGGCTTACCTCGTTCGAGCTCGGACAAAAGTAACCTCCGCTCCTCGGCTATCGTCTCACTATGATCGACCGCCATAGCCCGCTGGGCGGTGCACATCTGATAGCGTTTGATTTTGGGACTAAGGACCTGGTTGACCTGGGCCGATAATCGATCCCGATATGCTGTTGCAGTCTTCATATCATCCCAGTGCTGACGTAGTCTGTCCCCACGTTTCCCAATTGGCATACGAAAAAAGAAGAAAAAAGAAGTATTAGAGTTGGCATTGAGAGTCCAAGGCAAGTTATAGAGACCGACTGCCAGCTGAGCTTCTTTTTTTTTGGGCACATAGAATCTAAATAGGATACATACAAGGAATGGACACATTGCACGCATGTGTAAGAGGTAGAACCCTGTAGGCGGCAGATGCCGCATTGCACCGAGCCAGCGCTGGACGTCCGCTCCTCCATCAGCAGAGGGGAGACGGTTTGGTCAATGGCGGAAATGAAGCGGAGTGGTAGTGAAGAAGAGAGAAGGAGAGTAGCAAAAGAAAGAGAGATAGAATGAAGACAAAGAAAAGAAAAGGAAGGAAAGGAAAGGAGAGGAAAGGAAAGAAAAGAAAAGAAAGAAAAGGTAAAAAAGAAGAATGAACGTTTGGGATGCCAAGACCTTTGAATGAACAAGGACAAATGGAGAGAATGAAAGAGAAGGGGGTGAGTGCGGACTTTCTTTTGTTCGACAATGCGGATCGATGTTGCCTTCTGTGGATTAGTATTAAATAATAGGTGGAGCAACAGAGAAGAATAAAAGAGTGGATGGAAGATTGCGTCGTCTGTCGAGTGCTCTTCTTGAGAGACAATCAAAAAATGTTTGGCCAAGTTGAGAAGAGAATGAGGACATGCATCCAGAGTGAATGGACAAGATGTCGTCGAATCCTTCCCTTCCTCAATGCATTGGCCCTCTGTCGCCATGTGGAGGCGCAGTCACATCCAGATCTTGGATCCCATGTCCTTCCACTCTCCCCTCTCTTCTCTTTTCTTCCTTTCTCTCCGACCCTTTCTCCTTTTTCTTTTCTTCCAAGTGTCATGCCGCCTACCGCGGCCCTGCGGCCGACATATAACCAGGTTACCAAGCACAATCTGGCGTCGCTCCAGCCCATCATTATCCAGCTCCTTAAACAAGCTGATTTCCTCGCCCTCGATGCAGAGTTCACAGGACTCGGTCCCAAGGCTTCAGCAACACGCGCTGGTGATATTCAGGAGCGGTACAAAAACATGTGTAGACTAGCAGGGTCGCATGCCCTGGTCGCTTTTGGACTCTCGATTTTCATCCGCACAGGTCCAGCCCCTGCGGAGAAGGATGTTACCCAGACCATGGATCAGGATGAAGATTCAAAGGAGACACCACGCAAGGACAGATTGCAGAGCGATCCTACTAGCCAGGAAATTCCTTATAGGGTCCACAATTTTAACTTTTCAATGATGTCCGAGGCAAGTTTCAATGATCGTGTCCACAGCAGCCATGTGTTACCAGTCAATATTTGTTGTATTAATGTCTATAGGCTCTATTTCTTCCCGCAATCACACAGGAGGACTACATGGTCAGTCCTAATAGTATGATATTTTTGGCAGAGAACGGGCTGGATCTGAACCAGTGGGTGCAAGAGGGGATCCCTTACAAGGCTGGTGATCGATTGGTAATTTTCTCGTGAGCAGTTTTTTTATTTTTATTTTTTTGTCAATTTATCCTCGGGACCTGATCATCGTTGACATGCTGACGAAGAAAGAATAACGTTTATTTATTTATTTTTTATCGAACGACCTTCTTGACATGATTGGAAAGACCAACGAAGGAGGTCGCGGTAATCCGAATGGCATCATGAGATCCATCTTTAAGCGAATCATGTCTCGGGGCGTGCCTGTGGTGGTCCACAACGGTTTTTTGGATCTTGTCTTTCTCTATCACAGGTAAGGACAATGTTTGTTTGCTTCCTGCATACATGAACCATGTTTTCTTTCTCGATTCTTAAACCTGCGACTGGACTTTATCTCAATCTATTTTAATCTTTGATATACACAACAAAATAGCTTTTATGCAACTCTCCCTCCATCGCTGCAGACATTTATGGCAGACATGAGTGACATGTTCCCAGGAGGTCTTTATGATACAAAATATGGATCCGACTATATCACAAGAGAGCAATCCAGTTTCTTGGCCTATCTCTATCGCAAGTACCAGCGGTACGATCTCCGGGCAGCCGATCAGCGCCGTCATCAACTCTCTACACCTAGCCAGGAAGACAGCAACATACACCCTCCTGACGGTTCTCAGAACAACAACAATAACTCGCAGCCAGAATCATCTCAGTCGACCCAGTCTGAATCAGTGTTGGACAAGCCTACTATCTACTCTTCATTTGATGTTCAACCTCGGTTGACGTTGCCAGTCATGCCAGAACTCGATCTGCCTGCTGATGGACCAGGATCAGGATCACTTGGGACCAGGATATGTGAAGACTATGCGGTAAGTATTTCTTGATACCTTCTCTCATCTCTGTAACCATTTGTTTTTTCTTTTATCCTTCTGAAGAGCTGATCAGCTCTGCAGGAATAACATCTTTTAACCATCATTTTACTCGTTTTATGCTCCTATATTATGCTCCTTTCCTTTTTCTCTCAATATTTCAACATGTAATGCATATAGTACCATGGTGTCTGCAAAAAGAATATGCGGTGTGGCCGGTCGCATGATTTGGACCTTATTTTGGACGCCGAGGAAGAGGAGCGGGATTCCAAAAGGAGGAAGCGACGGAAATTGACCGGAGCCGACGTTGAACCAAAGACAACAACCACAGCAACGGAAACCCTGGAATCGGAACCGCAGAAAGTAGACCCGCAAGCGGATGCCGTCCAACCGTCCGACTCCGAATCCTTGTCGACTGCGACACAAATGGCCATGGCGACAGCCCCGGTGCCCTCCGAGATTCCTATGGAGCGAACGTCGTTGTCATCAGCACAGACGGTGGCCGAGACGAGCCGACTACCCAGTGAAAAATTCCATTCGGCGTATTTTGATGCCTTTATGACAGGAACCATCTTTGCACACCAGATGAACATCCATGGCCGATCGTTGGTCGAGAGCGAGGCCAGGAACAAGATTTATTTGATTGGAAAATCGTTCCCCCTGAAAGTTGAAAAGTCGGTCTTTTCAAAGTTTAGTTCCTCACATGAACGTCAAAGAGTGCTCTAGGTAGACTAGAAGAGAGTGGGTGCGTCTCTCTCTCTCTCTCTGTTTATCTCTCTCCCTCTCTCTCTTTCCCTCACCTTGCTGTCTTTCTCTCCTCATAAAATCAAAAAATCGGAACCTCCAACTTTGAGCCGTTGTATTTTTTCGGTCCCTCCAACACAGTCACATTGAAGAGAAGGAGGAGAGAAAGACCATGGTTCCCTCTTACCGGAAACTTGAAATCTCTTCTCTCTTTCTCTCTCCCTCCTTTTAATCCTTTCATCCCTCACCCTCTTCTCCATCTATTTTTTTTTCTTTCTAATCAGCCATGTCTACCAAAGCGAAAATGACCTTTGCCATCACATCGGTGTGCACCGTCGCCACCGTCCTGGGTGTCCATTACCAACAAATGAGTGAAAAAGAGGTTCGTTGTAAACCGGCCCCCACGCTATTCCCCTCACCACACACACGCAGAGACGGACAAACAGACACAAAAGTTTCAAATAAATCTCTTCTGACCAAGCATACCTCTCTATCCCTACTCTCTTTACATCTTTCTTTCTCTCTCTTTCTCTACTCTTTTACTTTCTAGACAATGCGTATGGGCATTATTAAGGACGAGGAACGTCAGGCAAAGAAGAAACGTCAAGACGACAATGTGCTTGAATTGGCAGCTCAGCAGGAACTGGAGCGTCGAATGTTGGAAGAACAGAGTGTTCGGAAACCATGAGAGACTATACTCCTTATCTCTACCCTCCTATCTTTTCTTTTTTTTTTCTCTCTCTCTCTTTCTCTCTTTCTTTTCATACATACACAAACAACTACACAGCATTGAAAGCATCTTACCACCACCACCCATACTTTTAAAGATGACCTCTTCTAGATCTGGATCCGCGACGCGATCTTTTTAAAAACAATACAAAAAAAAAAAAGTGGAGCTTCGTGTTCTCTGATCAAGGATCCTCTTCATGAAAGACCTGATCACATGGTGTGATTAATTTTTTTTTTTTACAAATGGATATGCCCCTTTTTTTTCTGCTTCCCTTTCAGCCAGATCTGGTTTCTTCTCGATGACAAAGAAGAGTATTGAAAATAATCAACAGAAAAAAAAAAAAAAAAAAAGAAAACTGCTCTGTTTGTCCTCTTGATCCTCAATCTCCTGCAAGCTCCATTCTTAGAAAAATTCAGACTTTTCTCGAGCCACTCGCTTTTCCATCTTGGCCTATTGAGGATGGCGTAGATAAGGAGTAAAAGACCAAAGTTAGGGACGTAAAAAAATATAAAATAAAATAAAGAGATAGGAGACAGGCGCTCTTTAACTTTTAGCCTCGAGTTCAAATAGCACAAGGGAGGAAAGGAATATGAAGAAAGAAGCAGTAACAACAACTCACCGAAAAGAATGCTTGGATATCATCCGCAGTTACCACCTTGCCTTGTTCCGAAAAGGGTGCCAGAAAGTGTCGAATCTCATCCCTCATCTTGTTGTACGCCAACATACCGTCCATCATCTTGACTCGATCCATCTCGTTCAATTTCTTCATCCCTCCTTCCAAAATCGATGTCTCTGGATCATCATCTTCCTCGTCCTCATAAATTGGATCCTCTCCCAGAATAAAAGAGACTCCCTCCTTGGTATAGAGAGCAATACAGTCCGTGCACCGACAAAGTAGGTCCCGCCAGCCTTCTGTTGCAAACAAACTCACTTCAAGCTCTGCATAGGGATCCTCAGGTTGATTCTTCAGCTGACATTCCTGGTTTGACTCCTCTGCAGTAGCGGTCGTGGTAGTAGTGGTCGTAGTAGTAGTTGTGATAGCGGTTGTCAAGCTTGCTGTTTCTGTTGTCTCGATATCCGTTGTGCTCTCTAGTCTGATCTTCTTTTTAGGCTCCGCCTCCTTTTCGGCGTTGTCTGTGCTCTCTTCGATCGAGACTTCCAGTGAGCGCTTCACATGGACAGAGTTCTCAGTCTTGCCTTTGACATCCAAAGACCCTTCCAATGTCTCTTCCCCAGATCCTTTCCCGGGCGTAGATGCAATCGTCTCAGTAGTAGATTCGATGTCGACCTGTACTTCTTCCGTTGAATCAGTCGACTGTTTCTCACTCGACGGCTCTTCGTCCTTATCCTTGCCCTTACCCTTGCCCTTGGAGCAATCAATCATGGTCACTGCTTTTGGTCCGCCGTCTTTTTCAGAGATGCCAATCATAAAAAGTGTGTTTTGAGCATATCTCCGGAGGAATGGATGTGTTTTTGTGCAAGTCCTGCAAATAAAGTCGTCGAAATCATCTTGATGTGGGTTCTAAAATGCGATCAAAGAGGAAGAAGGGTGGGAGGGAGGGGAGGAAGATATCACATTAGAACAAAAAATAAATTATAAAAGTCCACTCCATCCACTCCAACATTTGAACTATCCCGACACGTACGATTCCGATGCATGTGTCGTGAAACCAGTCCTCGCAGACGACACACTGGAGCATAGTACTTTCTTCTTTGACAGGATCGTAAAGAACATTAGACCTATTTTTTTTTTTTAAAAAAAAAAAAAAAAGTTACAAAGAGGGATAATGTAGCAGGAAGGGTAAGTGTCGAGTGTCCAGGAAAGAAAACAAAGGCGAATGATCGACAGAGGAAAAAGAAAAGAAAAGAAAAAGAAAAGAGATCCTACCAACAGAATCGACCGAGATAGTTGTGATTGTATTGATTCAACTCATTGACCGAACCCTTGGGTTTGGGGTCCAGGGTACAAGGTGTCTCCTTGAATTTCTCCGTTCCACAATCGCATCGAAAATGACGTTTTGTGAACAGCTCGACAAGATTATGTTCTCCATGGCATGAGATACTGCACGAATAGCAGAAGCCAGCTTCTTGGTCTGGGTTGGGGTTGCAAGTCAGGCAGGCATAGACGGGTTGGCGAATGTAGCCCTGACTGTTGGAGCACTAGGGGGAGAGGGGAAGGAGGATAGAAGCGAGGATGAGGTGATTGAAAAAAAAAAAAAAAAAAAAAGGCAGAGTTCAAGTCTGCTACACACTACTTACGATATCAAATTTTTTTTTTCGGAAAGAGCTCGCGTGCCTCCTGTTTATGTTCAAGCGTGTCCACCCAAGTAACCGGTGAATGAAAAGCAAAAAAAAAAAAATTTCAGTGTAAGAAAGACGCGCCTTGAAAAAAAAAAAAAAAGGCAGATTTCCTAGTCTTCTCTTTTCCTATCAGAATCGCTGCTAAGAGTTACGGTGACACTGTGCCTTTTCTAATCGCTCTTGCTCGGCAATGTACTCAGACACGGTAATGACATCCTTTTCGGCCATGATGGAAAGGTGGAGGAAAACAAACTCTTGGGAATGTAAGATGTCGGAACAAAAAAAAAAAAGTGCAACGGAGTGCCCTTTATTCCATGGGCAAGCCGCTTCCTCATAAGCCACTCAGTAGCCTGGAGAACGCGTCTATCTTGTGTCCCTCAACAGGGAAAAGAACTACGGCCTACAATAGTGTAGTCCGTCTCTGCTTCTCGCCCTTTGCATCTCAAACTCAACTGCGGTATCGGTGGCAAACGTCGTTCTTTCAAAGTGAGTCTGCTCGTTGATACAAAGTCACCAGTCAAAATAAGTAAGACCATTACCTCGAAACAGAGAAAAGTATTAAGACAGGAACTTGAGGCTCGAAGAGTGGTATTTGCTGAATCTATCAAGGGAATCCACGTATCGGTGAATGATGAGCGGGAGACGGTTGGCTTATGCAAAGGACACGGTTTTTGATGCCTTAACTGTCAATCCGCTCCACTGTTCCTATCAGGGTCTCGTGCTTTCATGACTCTGTTGGACCTGAGGATATTATGTATTTAAAGTTTGACAAGGCTCGGACATGCCCCTCCCATATCCTCTTTTCAATGGTGGACTAATGTGAACACAGCAACTCTGGATGAACCGAAGAAGAAGACCTTTGAAAATTATCCCAATGTATGCTCATGAGAATACTCTGGAGATATCCTTCCAAAATGGACACTCCCAGCGAGATCGCATCCCTGACGATGATGATGAAGACTTGCGTAGAATACTTGGAGATACACAGGAAGTATCCAAAACCAAGTTGGTCATCTCTCTGGAAACACCAACAAAAGAGCTTTCGAAATGAACTCTTCGATATGTTTGTAGTGTATACAGAATTCCTGGTGGCGAAAAGCCTACGTTGGATGATATTCCAAATTTTACTGATATTCAATCCATGGTGTTGAACACGAACCTACAAAGGCGGCTCAAGATCAGCTTATCTAGATGATTGAAGCACAGGTGAAGGTTCTAAAGCTTGACTTGACCAATGAACCTACTCAGTCATTAGTGGTCTCCTCGTATCTGATGACAGCAACATTATTGTTCCAGGATGATCTTTATCTTGTGGCCCAGCAGCATCTCAACGGACAACGAGGACATGGGCATGGCGACTTCCCGGTTCCTTTAAAAAGGTTCGGGTATCTTGTCTTATGCGTGACAGAGGTTCAAAGAGAGGATCTTCGACAGGGGGGTTACTCAAAGACTTTGTCCAGCTGGGGGCAGCATTGACGATGCAGATGATGTTGATGGGGCCAATGAGTCACTAAAAAAGTGGAGAGCCTTTAGAGTTGTCACTGACTCGAAGGATGGTGCTTCATAGAATGTACGATGTGTGCTAATGAGAGGGTATCGTTCAGGCAAAGCACACTTCCTGAGATGATCAGCTACCGTGGCGATTGGAGATATTCCGCCAAAAGAGCTTTCCGAAAGATTACATGGCTTTACTGATGGTGGACAAGATACCGGTACAAGCATTTATTAAAGATAACCTTGGATATGCTTGTTAGCTCTAGAAAGTGGTAAAGGTGGTAGAGTGGAGGAGGGGAGGAGGAAGGAGATTGAAGGTCTGTTGCAGTTGAGAGAATCAATCTAACTATGAAAGATGCCTCCCCTCCTCTTCATGCCGCTTAGGTGGTAATGCATGAGGCCGAGCTATCTTACCGTCGGGGTGCATAGAGTAGCAGAAGTGTCTTCTTGCGGATCTAATCATGATAATCATGGTCTCATCTGACTTTACGATATTCTCTTGTTGGTCTACGATCCAACCAAAGTGCTGTCACGCAAAATGGAGGTAGGCTTTCCATTGAGCGCTTATTATCTCAGGAGCTGTCTTCCTAGCATGCCTTTTTCACTTGGACATATTGAACTGGACCGAAGATTGTGTAGTTGTGTTGAGGCCCCCTTTTTTTTTTTTTTTTTTTTTTTTTTTTTTTGACAAGTTTTGTAGTAAGCTATGTTGAGAGTCCCGTTCGCATTAAGATCTTTAACAGGAGGCACTCACTCTGAGATAAGAGCTAGAGGCTAGTGTATATGGCATTTACTTTAATTTAACGGGTACGTCGTTGGATAAATATCCAGGCAGGTCTCTTTCTCACAAACCTTTTGACCCACTTTTTGCATTGTTTCCCATAACATTGCTCATTCTCGCCAAAGCGTCCTCCTGACAAGTCCTGACTATAACACATGACCTTTTAGGTGGCCATCAATGATAGGGATAAGGAAGTATTCTCCTCTCGAGTCATGAAAGCGCTTTTTTTTTGGGCGTTCGTCGGTATTTCTTCATCTAAACTGGGCCCTAAAGTGTCCAGTAGACTTATTTTTATCCCATTCTCATATTGTGGGCTAAGGAACATGTAGATAGGGTTCAAAAGGATAACATAGTGAAAAACGGATGACCTGGTGCTAGGGCAAAAGTGTGTGTGTGGCACAATATATTCTCTATCTTTCTCTGTGTCCAAAGTCACATCTATGCTCCGTGGCGGCCCGATATCGAAGGGAGAAGGAACGCTTCAAGTGGGCACAACAACCACAACCACGCGTGGGGCCTAGACCGCAGTGAATATTTCTCTTTTGTCAAGGATACCAGGTGAATTGTGCTTGTTCACAAGGTCCAATGGACTATCTCAGTAGTGGAGTTCTCGCCGCGAATTCCTATCAAAATTAGTTTACTTTACACTGAATTGAAAATATTGTGAGTCCAGCCTCTTTCTCTCTCTCATTTCCATGTTCGATCTTGTCCTAGGACAAGTCATCGTGAGTTCAGGTCCCTTTCCCGACCCTTTTGCAGTCGATATTGATTTATGTATGGTTCTATTCATGGACTGTAGGGGACTCATCCTTCCCCTTCCCCACCGCTCCAAAAAGAGTTCTGACCAGTCCTAATAATCATCTCTATCCTAGGAGACAGGACGGAGACATGTTTCGTGGGAGGGATGGAGGAACTAGAAAGTCGTACGCGTTCTAGGATCCATTTTACCAAGGAAGTTCACATTCTCTCTCTCTCTCATGCCAAAACACCTCGCTGGGATTTTTTTTTTTTTCTACAAATTGGTTGGAGAGTTTGACAACGATGATCTTTTTTAATCCAAAAAGTCAAAAAGAACAAAAGTAGGGCCCCGTATCCTTTCAAACTTGGTATTAAAAGAAATCCCAACAAGAATCATAGTGTTGCTATATAAGAGACTTCCTATTGAAACTCTCTTCCTTTCCACTACTCTGGACAGAACAGAGAGGGAAGAGAAGGGGGAAAGGGAGTGTAAAATGAGGTGGTGGGGTGGTAAGGTAGGAGAGAGAGAGAGAGAGGGAGAGAGACGTCCTCCTTTCCCTCCTCCTTCTCATCTGCAATTATTTAGCCATAGATTTCTTCATCCTCCTCTTCCTTGTAGGCCAGAGTTTCGTCCGACTCTTCATCTTCGGGCTGATAAGAGTCTGTGTATCGACGCAACTCGTCTTCAAGAAGAAGGATGTAATCGACTGCCTTTCGGAGGATCGTTGCCTTGGAATCGGTATTTTCGGCACATCTAAGAAAGAAAAGAAACGAAACACAGGGGGGAATTAGATGTCTTGTTCTCTCCCTCTCTCTTTATCTCGACCTTATTCTTTTTCATCTTCATTAAAAAAAAAAGACTTACTCTGGAATAACACTCTTCAGCTCATCAAATCCACCATTGATCTTTTCACGGCGTTTTTGCTCCGAAAGAATATGAGCCATGCGACGAGAAGGCACAGGTGATTCCTTCACTGGATTCGAAAGCAATAACTTGGCCGAAGGTGGCTTACGCATTTGACGACCCAGATATCGACGAGGGGCCGAGGTCTGAGGTGGACGAGGAGGTAAGGCTCGAGGAGGAGGCAACACCAAGGAACTCTGAGCCTTGCTCTTGGTCTTGTCCTCCTGCTTGCTGTTGTTGTTGTGGGCAGTGGCAGGGACAGTAGAGGTAGGGGAAGGAAGATGAACGGTGGGTCGAGAAAAGGGAGAGGAGGCATCGGGTCGGAGGATGGTAGGGAGGAGGTCGGGGCTACTGACAGGGCGGAAAGGAGAAAACGGCTGGGGGTTGCTAGAGTGAGCCGGCATGGAAGTCGACAGAGCGGATGTCATGGATGCAACAGGGTTAAATGCTCCAGACGACTGCTGCTGCTGCTGCTGCTGCTGCTGCTGCTGTTGGCGCTGAAGTTGTTGGCCAAGAGCGGTTGCAAACAGCTGGAGCGGGTTACTACCATTACTGTGACTACCATGCGTGCCATTGCTGGCAACCTGGTTTTGAAAAATGACCGGCAAGCTCTGCGGTTGAAATAGCGACGAGGTCGTCGAGGTCGTTAACGTTGCCGGAGACGAAAACGATGAGGAGGTGGAGGACACTGAATGGTCCGAGGAAGAGGCGCGTCGTGAAGGGAGAGACATTCCGTGGAAGGTCGTGGGCATAACAGAGAGAGCAGCAAGAGAGGCGAGAGAGGATTCGACCGCATTGCCGTGGACACTGAACCGGTGGTGAGCCGGATGCTGACCTGGGTGGAACTCGTGAGGGGTAGGGAGCAAAGGTGGGCGGAAGGAAGGATGGCTGGCCTGGGCAAGGAGGCCCGAGGTCAACAAGGAAGCGGTTAGGGCTGCAGAAGAGACCGAACTAACATCAGAGGTGGGGGCAAAGGCCGGGAGACCCGGAAGGACAGAGAACCCTTGAGTGATCTGCGGGTGGGTCACGGCGCGCTGGTGGTGCAAAGTGGCGTGGCTACTGATGGGACTGCCATCGACCTGCATCTCGTCCTCAGAGGGACTCTGCGCGAAGCGTTCGGGACGGCCACTGCCGTGACGACGATAAGGATACTCTTCATCGTGACCGTCATTCTCGTGGTGAGCCTCTGATAGGCCACGGTGGCTGCCATCACGGCTGCTGTCGTCGTCGTCTTTGTCTTCTTCGTCTTTATCTTCATCGTCATCGTCGTCGTGGTTGCGGATGTTGATATGGGTGATAGGCGGTCCTCCATCGTTGCTCCCAAAGTGGAAAGAGTGTCTATGAGAGAACCCGCTGGAGTAGGCCATGGTACTGCTGCTGCTGCTGGTTCCCAGGTTTGGGTCGGTACCGCTGTTGCGTTCAGGCCCATTGCCATTGCCTTGGCCGCCGCCACGGCCACTGCTCTCGAGGAGAGACTGGGCTGGGTCGCGCTTGATCTTGGGTTGACCTTTATTGCTGCCAATTGTTCTGCCACCCCTCACTTGCAAAGTGGATCTTTGCAGCTGACGATGGTGTTCGATCTGTTGCTGAAGGCGCTTGACCTGCTGAGACTGCGGGAGGTGACTCAGGGGGTTGGAGAGGCCGAGAGCGCTAGCGGGCTTTGACCAGGCCGCAGGCGGGTTCAGGTCGAGGCCCGGAAGGAAGGAGGTGTGGGACGAATGCATGTGCTGGCGCAAAGAGCACAGTGTAGGCAGAGGGGTGCAAAGGTCAAGAGGGCCAAGGGCGAGGCCAGGCAATGTCGGTAGCGATAAGCGAGCGCGAATGCAAGGAGAGAGGAGGAAAGGATTGAGAGAGAGAGAGAGAGAGAGAGAGAGAGAGAGAGACAGAGAGAGAGAGAGAAGAAGAAAAAGAGAAAAGAAAAAAAAAAAGAAAAAGATAGAGATAAAGAAAGAGAGAGAGAGAGAGAGAGAGAGAGAAAAAAAAAAGAGAGCTAGGCGGATAGTGCGATTGGGGATGAGAGGGGGAGGAGGAGTCAGCTATCAAGAGGTTTCATTCTCCAGAGGCAGCAACGACCGATATCTTTCTCTCTCTTTTTGGGAAATGGAGATATGGATGGGATGAGCGGAGCGGGGCGGTGAAAGGCGAGGTGAGGCAGGCGAGGTATATGTAGGCGGGGATAGCCAAGGTAGTGAGTGATATGCATGCACAAGGGAGAAGAGGGAGAGAAAGTGTAAAAGAAAAGGCCGAGCAAGTGGGGGAGATGCAGGCTATTTATGAGGTCCCATCCCGGTGCTGGCCAGAGTGGGCATCGAGAGACTGACTGACATGTGCAGACAGAAGTGTTGACTGGTGTGACGGTGGCCCGCTCACCTCACCACCCTTCGCTGTCCTCACTCCATTCAGTCCGAGCAACCCGATCTCGCCCCGTTAAGGTTTCGGTACAGTCATACCTGAATGTACTCACTAACTTACAGCACTCCGGATCTATCGGACTCTGTTCTTTGGGACAATGGCACGATATACACCCTGGGTGTTGGTCGGTAGTCCCAGGTGAGATAGTTGAAGAGTGAAGTGGAGAAGGGAGTCGGGGCCTAGAGTAGGACGATTAGAGCAGGGCAGCGAGAGTAAGGGCAGCTAGAGCAGGGGAGGAGGAGGAAGAGGAGCTAGAGCAGGAGCAACTAGAGCAGGGCAACGGGTGCAACCTAAAAGGTGTTGGATTGAGCGTATGGGCGGCGATGGCGAGAGCCTCCCAGGGTGTTGACCGGGTTATTGGGCAAGAGGAAAGTGCCGCAGTGGAGACAAGAGAGAGAGAGAAAAAGAGAAAGGAGAACAAGAAAGACAAAAGAGACCGGGTTGCCTTTTAATGGCTTGCGAGCAATACGGCGTGGCATGGCACGACATGGCATGGCATGGCATGGCTGTGTCTATCACCATCGACGGCCATTGTCCATCTCTTGCGGTGCAGACTGGCCCAAGTAACATGTGCTTACCCTTGTCCACGACGAGTCTTGTTGCCTAGTCAGAGTGTCTGGCCTGCAGGCGTCTCGACATGGCGCGGTCGATTGATAAGGGACTTGTTCGCTCTCGTTTCTTTCTCCTGCGCTCCATCTCCTCTTCCTCGTTCTCCTCGTCCTCCCGCCCCTTCCCTTGCCCCTCCTCTCGTCCTTGCGCTCACCACTTTATCCTTTACCCACCTACCCCCACCCCCTTCTCTGACTCTAGCACAAAGAACAGCCCTGGCCTAACCACCCCTATTAGCCGGCCAATGGCCCGTGGACCAAGGTGAGCAGTCTGTGGACCAAGTCCAGGTACACCGTGCCCTTCTCCCTCCTATACTATATTGGACTACCCAATGCACCGTGGCCATTCGACTAGTACCAGTGTGGTCCAAAGACAACAGAACACGGTTGATAATAAAATTAGCGCGCGCGGTCCAAAACGTGGGAAGTGCCCGACTGTCATGTGCGAATGGAGAAAGAGGGGAACTCGGCCACTGTGGCACCGACAGGAAGAAAGAGTGAGCGAGAGAGATGGGGGTGGCCCATGACCCTGTTCCTCACTTTCTTATCGCATCCGGGCATCGAAACAACAAGGCATTATTCGCTCAGCTCCTATTTTCGTTGCGTTGTTTTGTGCCGCCGTTGTTCAGAAAGATAGGATTGGTCGGTCTAGGGCAATGATTGGATGGTGAATGCGGGGTCAGGGCTGATTTGCCTTGGTCTAAGTAGGTTTTTCTCTCTCTCCCTCTCCCTCTCCCTCTCTCTCTCTCTTTCTTTCTTTCTTTCTCCTCATCCAAGGATCCTGCCGATCCTGATGCTCTGTCCAGAGAGAGTCTAGTCTATTGCATCCTTGAAGCCTCTCCTCTTCCACACACAGGATAAAGCGACAGTAGCTTTTCCTTGCCGAGAGCACGCTAGCCACGAGGCATTTTCTGTTTCTTACCATTCTTGCCATCATGGGGTAAACAAAAACCCAGTGGAATACCTCTTAGCCAGGTCCACCAAGGGAATGATCAAGGTACGGGTATCGAGGGGACCACTCCTTCTCCTTGGTAGTCCATTGCGCGAAATTGAGCCGTGAAGGACAGCTTAACGGATGAACAAATGTCAGTGCACACGATAGACTAGGACCGTTTGCCATTCATCCAAGTCCTCGATACGTTTTTGACTCGAGTCATACTTTCTGCAGAGTACATGCAGCATTCTACACACACACACACAAACTCTCTCTCTCTCTTTCTCTCACTCCTAAACGCATTTCCGTTCTCCTCGATTGCCCTTCTCTCTCCTTTGAACCGTCCCCGTGGAGAAGGAGCCAAGGCAAAAAGTGGCCCCGAGAGTCTGTCTCCCCAGCCCTTCGAACGCTCTATTGCCGTCGAGGCAGTTATTTCTTTTGTTTTCTGCTGCTTTGTTTACATGTTAGCCAGCACAATAACAAAACAAAAAAAGAGTCCATCCCCCTCAGGCAGAAAATACAAACCATTATCACTTGTCCTTTTTATTGGCAAATAAAGTGTACTATAGCTAGTGTGTCACCTGAAGCAGTTCGAGTCCTGCTCGGATCTTGTCTGGGATAGGAACAGGCCGCCGACTGATCTGATCCACAAAAACGTGACAAAAATGGCCCGATGCCGCTGCATCTGCTTGGATTTGGCTTGCATGGAAAGGAGAAGTTGAAGAAACAGAAGCAGAGGAGACTGCGCTTGAAAACACACCGGCAGAGGCCGAGGAGGACCGGACGACTGTCAATTCTCCTGTAACCTCGGTAGGCAATTTCTTGAAGATGCCGACCTGGTAGACAACGCTGGATCGACCCAATTTGATCACAGCCAGTCGGGCCTCGATCATGTCTGGAAAGGATAGAGAACTGTAATACTGGCATCCAGATTCAGCAACGACACCGATGGCGTCTCCCTGCGTCTGTGAATGCGGATCGAGACCAGCCTCCTGAATCAGGAACGTGTTGATCACCGTGTCAAAAAGAGAATAGTAGTGAGCATTGTTCAGATGGCCATATTGATCGTTATCAGCCCATCTCGACTGAATATCTAACGCGTAAGGGTAAAAAGCACGGTCCTTTTTGGTCACTTTGGTGTCGGAGGTGGTCGATTTGGACGCAGAAGTTAGGTTTCTGGAGAGCGAAGAAGTGATGCTCGTCTCCAGTGGTGTCTTGAGTGTGGACAGGGGAGCAGGCAGATGACCCCGGATAAGATGGGAGGAGATCTGGGCTACTCTGCGGATGGATGACATGATGACTATGAATGGAAATGGGTGAAATTGACTCCTCCTCCTCCTCCCTTGGTTGATAGACAGGCATGCTTGCGCTTGGAGAGGATCGGGTTGCCAGTCACAAATTTTGGCTTGTGGTTGATGTGTGCCAATCACCACACATCGCTACATCAACTCCTTCCATACCAATACATTCACGATGGAGAAAGCCATCAGCTATGTTGGTAGGTGGATTTACCATACTGACAATCCTTCATCAGGAACAATCCTCGACTTTATGGCCACTGAATTGACTGACATTTCTCCTCCTCCGCCTTTTTTTTTATATTCTATTTCTCTTGGGACGCGTTGATCGGTCCTAGGTGATCTCAGCCTCCCACCAAAGGGTCATATCACCATTGGAGAGCATAATTCAGAACTTGGTAATGCAGAATCTCCTTCACACCTCTGTCCCAATTTTTTACTTTATTTTTTTTTTATCCAAGAATGAATGCTATCAAGAGGACAGGGAGCTAACGTATCTTGTCATACTTTGGGATAATTGTGGCTGACTGGGACGGGAGCTAGTTCATATTGCAGGACCCCAAGATCCCAAGCTCGCTGGATTTATCAAGGATCATGTAAGTAATCAAGGACAGGACCAAAAGATTCAACCTCACTTGAACTGCAATTATCGCAATATCAATAGGCTCCTCTGTTCTATCTCCTGTCTGGATCCTTACTGAAACAAACCTGTTCCTCTGTCGTTAGGGTGATCTCAAGCCTCAGCTACAATTGCCAACCAAAAATACGGCCCCTCAGTTCGGAATCTCAGACAAGATAGAAGACTTGCTAGAGGGTGCCAAAGCTTCAGGAATTGTGCCGCAACCAATTGTCGATAACATTGAGGAGCTAGTGAAGCAATGGTATAGCGCCAACCGGATTTTTTTTTTCTGTTTATTTTTGTTAATCCATCGGACTGTCCTCATGTATTCACTTAATGAATCTGATTTACTTTAATAGGAACTTTGACAAAATATTAGAGACTATTGATGATGTGCGGAAAAAGGGATTAGAAATCTATGGAGTAAGGAGAAAAAAAAAATTCAGCACCACCTATACCCTCTATTACATTTGCTCCGCATCAAAATTTACCTGGGCAGTTTGTTAAACAAAATTGGAAAGTAGATCGCTTCCTTGGATGCTAACCACCTCTCGACTCCCTTCTCTTCAAACCCGTACTTCTTCCCCTAAAAATAGAGGCTGTCTGGAAACCCTAATGGAAACCTTCGGGATCGTCTGTCCAAACTTTTGATCCGGACAGTATCATGGCACCCTCAACGACCTCTACTAGCAATTGCTCTTTGGAACGATACCATCTGGGTGTATGATCTCTCAATTGAGCAATGGTACACATGCGGACTCTCTTATTCTGCACAGTCACAGGTCATGCGACTTCAATGGGATCCCACGTCTGGAGCAACGTTAGCTGTTGGATGTATGGATGGTGTTGCACTATGGCACATCTTCAAGGATGCCAATCAGACTGAAAACAAAGATAAGAGTCGCTCATTGCTTCTCTGCAAACAGTATACAGAGGCATCCTCAGGAATTAACATTGGAAACGACGTTGCGCGGGTTAGAATGTTGGACTTTGAGGATGTTGGAGCCATTGAGCACCTTGCATGGGATCCTCGTGGAGAATTGTTGGCTTTGGCTTCAGCTCAGTCTTCTACCGTCTATGTTCAGGAAAAGGCCACCAATCGACTCGTCGAGTTGCGACTACACAGATCGATTCCTGTTCCCGGATTTGTCACCTCGATCAAGTCCGCTACAGAAACAGCATCGACTGTCAAGAAAGTGGTGATGGGACTTGTCACAGGGGAAGCTTTTAGCTTTTCATCGGATTCACAATACAATAGCCAGATCCCTAGAGAGAAACCGATTTTGTCCCTGAGTGACTTTGGTCCAAGCGTCGTTTGTGCACTCAGTTGGTCTCCGAATGGTGAATTTCTCTTGGTTGGATATCAGTCTGGAAGAGTGCGGCTTTACGAGAGTGCAACCTGGGAGCATATGGACATCACGGATATGGAGGGACCTCTTCAGTCAGTTTGCTGGACACCAGATGGATACAATCTAATTTATTCCCTTCAAGATGATGATCATGTGCGGGCACTGCATTTGGAGAGGCTGGGAGGGGACCTCCAGTGGATCAAGCTCAACTATATCCGAATGGCAATGCAGCGACGTGACATTGATGCCTATAAATCTGCCTACGGCGGAAGTGATACCGATTACGAGATTCAACATGAGCTCTGGAAACGATTGGGATGCCGTTCAATTGGTTCTATAGACCCATTCGGACCAATCCAGGAGTTGGCCTTGGATCCTCACGGAGAGCGATTGATTGTGCGATTCAGGAATTCGTCTCTTTTGGGAGTTGTGCTTGTTCGACCTACTGGCAAGTTATTGAAGGACCTTGATATCCTGATGCCGACAGGATTTATTCAAGGTCCTGGTTGGAATGAGAAGGCGATTCGACGGGCACCTTTGAAAGAGAGCAGCAAGGAAGAATTTGAGATTGATTATGAAGGAGAACCAAAGGCCATTACCATGGCATTCACACAACAATTTGAGGGCGGCTCCTTGCTCACAATGGTAAGCGTTTGTGGATGAACTCCATTTTTCTTTTTTTTTTTTTTTTTTTTTTTTATTCGTCCAAAATGAAAAAGAGAGAGAGAGATTTACTCCTCGGAGAACATGACGTGCTAATCAAACCTGTTTTGTTTATCTGTGTATTCAACCCCTTCCCCTTCCTCTGGCATCTTTACTGCAATGGTTGTGTTCACCTTAGGCGTGGGAGTCTGGAAAGGTCAACTTTTTACCTTTCTACTATCTATCACAACAGTACATCGAGTCGTTGTAAACCAATAAAGTAGACGCTCCTTTTTTTTTTTTTTTTTTTTTTTTTTTTTTTTTTTTTTTTTTTGCATTTACGAAGAGACAACATTAAGCACGATTAGCATGATGAGCACCGATAGGATAAGGCAATGGAAGAAAGAGAGAGCGATCGAAACTTAGAGAACCTACACTCTCGCTGACTACTACGCCGGAGATTGATATGAGAGTATGGGTAACGTGCCTTTGAGCTGCCTGCTCTGCTGAAAGAGGACACTAACGAATTGGTATCACTTTGATGCGGACCTTAAATGGCCAACAGTCCAGCAGCCCAACAGTCAAGCAGTCCAACAGTCCGCCCTTTTCCTCCCCGACCTGTTGGATTAGTAATTATCATGGAGAACGAGGTTTTTTTCTTTTTTGAAACAAACAACGAGTCAAAGGCGTGCATATGTGTTCGCGGCCCGGGTGGATTACAAACTGTTCAAGAGGGCGCTCAAGATGAACCCAGGGTTATCCGAAGGAACATGAGCCAAAAGTTATCTACGTCAATCGCTCGCCCTCGTTTGGACAAAGGACCACACCATTTTAAGAAATCGTCAAGATCGAGTCCAGGTCCCAGGTAGACATAAATACGGCTCCTCCTCTCCATATGTCCCACCTCACAGCTTCTCTTTTCCTAGTAACCTCGCAAGTACCTCTCCAGGTTCCTTATCCCCTCTTTCGCAGACTGCTATTAAATATCCAGACGTGCCTCGAATCGTTACCCTTCCCTCCTTAAGCTATCTCGCTATGCCTTCTGCTGTTGTTATCTATCAAGCTCCTACCCCCGGTGCTCGGCATGTTGCCAGGTTTACCGAACATGTCCTGCCAGCTCTTACCAACAACCAAGCCTTGGTTCAGATGGATGCCGTGTCCTTGAACCACCGTGATCTCTTGTTCCTCAAGGATATCAGCTACCAAGTAAGATTCTTTCGATGTAGTTTTTTTTTTAATTTTATTTATGAAGTTGGAGTACTTTGCACACTTTCTTATTCGTAAAGTGTGGTATTTTTCTTTTTTTTCTTTCTTTCCCTAACTTAGCCAATTCGCTTTGGAGCTGTTCTTGGATCGGATGGAGTTGGCCATATTTCCAAACTGAGTGCCCCGTCGGACCGTTTGAAGGAGAATGATCGTGTCGTGGTGATGCCTTCGATTGGCTGGAACGACGATCCTCGTGGACCAGAAGAAGAGTCTGAGTACCATATTCTTGGTGGTAACAAGCCTGAAGGTAATTCTTTTTTTTACTCAGCTCACAACAATACTCATACGATTTCTTTTATTTTATTTTTTCGATTCTGGTAGGTGTCTTCTCGGAGTATTACGTCGGAGACTTGGACAACATCTTCAAGGCTCCCGAACATTTGACTGATATCGAGGCCGCTGCATTGCCACTTGCGGGCTTGACTGCCTATCGTGCCTTGTTCACTAAGGGTCAGGTTTCCAAAGGTCAGAACGTGCTCATCACTGGCATTGGTGGTGGTGTGGCTCTGTATTCTCTTCAGTTTGCTTTGGCCGTTGGTGCAAACGTCTATGTGACCTCGTCCGATGATGCCAAGATTGAGAAGGCGATTCAGTTGGGAGCTAAAGGTGGTGCCAACTACAGAAGAAGTAAGTCTATTGTTTTTATTTGTATATTATTCTGCTCCAAGTCTTGGGAGCTGGTTCAGATATAGCCTAACTCATCCTCAACGTTTTCTTCCCCTCTTTCCTCTTCCAATAGAAAACTGGGATCAGGAGCTGTTGAAGGCTACAAATGGCAAACAGATCGATGTAGTGATCGATGGCGCCTCAGGTTCAAATGCATCCACTATTCTTACCAGAGTTCTTCACCAGGGAGGATATTTCGTCAATTACGGAGTTACTGCAGGACCCATTGAATGGAATATTTCTGCGATCGGACGCAATGTTGATCTCAAGGCGAGTACGATGGGTTCAAGAAAGGAATTTGAGGCGATGCTTCAGTTTGTGGATCAACACAAGGTGCGACCCATTGTGTCGGATGTGTTCAAGGGTTTGGCAAAGACATCCGATGCGTTGGAGCAGCTCGATAAGGGTGTTCAGTTTGGAAAGTTGGTTGTTACTGTCAAGGAGAACTAGACAAAGAGTAGTCCAGTCAAGAAGAAAAGTGTACCATAGTGATCCATTAAAGGACGAAAAAAAAGAATAAAAAGAAAAAAAGGATAGAGGCCCAATGGGAGAGAGAGAGAGAGAGAGAGAGAGAGCAGAGAGAGAGAGAGAGAGAGAGAGAGAGAGAGAGAGAGAGAGAGAGAGAGAGAGAGAGAGAGAGAGAGAGAGGCGAACGAGCGGGATGGTGCTAGTTTGACAGAGAAAGGCCTCATCACTGACCAAAAAGACATACGAAAAGGAACATTGGGATGGGAATTGGGGATAGGGTCCCTGTTGTGTCCATCTCTCACAACTTTGTCAGAGTGACAAAAAAAAAAAAAAAAAATCGGGACTGACACTTGAAAGAGTGAAACTGCGCCGCTGGGTTTCCCACGGGGTCCATCCGTTGCTCATCTCTGCCTTTTTATTCGCCTGGGGATCGAATCTCTTATTCTCTTTTCTTCTACTACATCTTCATCCGTCTCAAGACTTCATCCATCCAAACCATGAGCAAAAGACTTCAAGGAAAGAACGTGTTGATGTATGTTTCCACTAGGCTCCTCCACGGGACAGGACCAAGAGAGGAGAGAGCTGATGACTAAAACTTGGATGGAGATGGACTCTTTTTTTTTTCTTCTTTTTCCCATTCTCGGAGATCCAGACTTTGTTGCAGTCCATCGCTCAGTTCAATGCTACATTGGGAAATACCTTGTCGGGATCACTTTTGACCATTTTTTTATTTTATTTTATTTTTTTTTCCCTCTTCCTTTCTTTCAGCACCGGCGCATCCTCTGGAATCGGTGAGGCCTGTGCTCGCCACTTTGCTAGTGCTGGATCCAACTTGGTAACAAAACCCTACGTTCTTGGAGCTTTCTTTTTTTTTTTTTTTTTACGTGGTAGTTTCTCCGCTGAAAACTTAACCTTCTGGAGATACTTTTTAATAACTCTCTTTTCTTTCTCTTTCTCTTTCTCTCTCTCTCTCACCTACTCCAACTATCAGCTGTTGACGGCTCGCCGCATCGAGCGCCTCGAGTCATTGAAGCAGGATTTGTTGAAGGAGCACCCTTCGATCAAGATTTTGACTGCTGAAGTCGATGTCCGAAAGCGATCCGTCGTGCAAGCCGCCGTTGAGGGCTTTGGCGAGATTGACGTTCTTGTCAACAACGCAGGTATAAAGAAAGTGAAAGGGGAAGAAAGGAAGAATAGGAATTGCTAGAGGAACCGCATATTTTTTTTTCTTTTTTTTACAAACCCTCCTTACTCCTTATTACCGATAGGTCTTGTCATTGGATTGGACAAGTTGGATGATATCACAGAAGAGGCGATGGATACCATGCTCGACACCAACGTCAAGGGTTTGGTTCATGTGACTCAGGCTGTGTTGCCTGGAATGCGTGCTCGTAACCGTGGTCATATCATCAACATTGGATCCGTAGCAGGTCAACAGCCCTACGCAAAGGGCTCGATCTACTGTGCCTCCAAGGCAGCCGTCGCAGCCATTAGCAGTGCCTTGATGCAGGAGACTGTCGACACCAATATTCGTGTCTCTGAGATCAACCCTGGTAAGGATCTGTTTTAGGAACATATCTGCCCCAAATTTGCAGAGATTTTGAAATTTTGACAGACGATGGGATAGAGAGAAAGACTCCCAAAGACTGTGCCCCTTTGCATGAGCTGATATTCTTATTCTATATGCGTCACTCTCTAGGTCTTGTTGAGACCGAGTTCTCGGTGATCCGTTTCCGTGGTGACAAGGACAAGGCTGATTCGGTTTACAAGGGACTCGAGCCTTTGAATGGCGATGATATTGCCGAGACAGTTATCTTTGTGGCCGGTCGTCCCGAGCATGTCAACATTGCTGAGATGTTGGTCTTCCCCACGAACCAGGCCGCTGCCACCGTTGTCCATCGTCAAGCGTAGAAAAAAATAGAGAGCAAAAAGGGATAAGAAGACACTCTTGATCCGCCTTTTTCTTTTTTAGATCCTATTAAACTATATCCTGTAGATTGATAAAGTAGACAATCATCTCACCAAAGCTGTTTGTCGGTTCAGCGGGAAAGAAAGAAAGAAAAAAAAAAAAAAAAAAAAAAAGAGAGAGAGAGATACATGTATTGGTATTACTGCTGAAGAGGCTACTCGGGGATACTGTGCGTATCAGTGACTGTATTTCACATTCCCAAACTTGTAATAAAGTCCACAAAGGACAAGACTAATGAATGCGGGCAAGAGGTTAAGTTGTGCCATGCAATAGACCAGAATCGTGACCACGCCTGGTGCGCGCATCATGATTCCCAATGCTGGTGCTCTGTACATGGTATGTAAGAAATAGCATCCACAAAAGGTCGCGACGACAAACATGGCTGCTTGCATGGCTTTACTGTGCTTGGCTTTGTTGCTCAGATAGACCATAATCAGGATGGCTAGGAATAGAAAGAAAGAAAGAAATGGCCCATCCCATTTCCCATCGAGTGTTAGAGAGGCGACCTAAGTAGTCCTGTCATCCAGGAAAAAAAAAAAAAAAAAAAAAAAAAAAGTGTGATGATGGATGAAGTTACCTGGATATATCTTGATCACCTTCCGAAAGACGTCGCCTCCTCCATAGGTCTCTCCGTATTGTCGGTGTACCAGAATATCCATGACGATGAATAGACCAGTCATTGGGATCGAGTAAAAGATGCCTTCAAAAATGTAATCCCGTTTTGATTCATCCTGGCCTGATAATGACGATGAAGATGCTTTGCGTCGCCTGCCTTGCCTCGTTGCAGCATCTCCTTCTCTTTCGTTCATTTTCTCCATGATCCCTGATTCTCTGATGATCCTCCATTGTTCAGGGCCTAGTGGTGACGCAGATTCGAGAAAAGGTTAGTCTCTAATAATAATAAAAGATCTGGTCAAGATTTTTCCCGAAAGGAAGCAGGTCTTTCTACCTGGGATCCCGTTGACATCGCTCAGGTCCGAGTCCGAGTCCGAGTCCGAGTCTGAGTCCAGCTCTGAGTCAGAGACTTCTTCCTCTTCCTCTTCCTCTTCCTCTTCTTCTTCTTCTTCTTCTTCAACTTCTAGCTCATTGTCCTCGTTTCCGCTAATGTCGCTGGGTTCTTGGTCATCATCGATTAGAGTCGTGTCAGCATTAGATGGATTGGTGTTTGAGTTGTCTTTTCTCCTTCTGAGTGATCCCATCTCTTCTGACTGTGTTGCTGTGGACTTTGCACTGGTTGTGTCGGGCATGGCAATGGGCTGAATATAGATCAGTTGCAATAATAGTAACAATAATAATAATAATAATGAGAGAAAGAGAGAAAGAGAGCACGATGCGGGTGGGGATGGAGGATGAGCAACTTGTCTTCTTGTTCGTCCCACCCACTTCAGCATCAGCACCGCAACAGTCACACATACGCGCGAGTGTCCTTATGTTCCAACCCCACAAGGTCGGCATTTTTTAAATTCTGTTACGTCACTTCAAGGACAAAAGTCCATCGCCCACCCATACTCACAATCACTCCTTCCATCACTTCCCTCGCGTCCCATAAGAATGGTCAAGTCTCGCATCCAAAGCGAGCTGCCAGCCGAGACAATGCCCCACACCATTGAAGACACTGTTCGAATAAACAACGAAAAGGAAGCTGCTGAGATCGAGATGCTTGTCGTTAGTAGTCTGCGGAAGCTGGTAAGCCTCCCTTGCCTTTGCCTTGGATTGGATATGAAGAGGATGATATACACCTTCATCGGTCTGGTAATCCATATTTCTCTCCCTTTAGGCCGCCCTTTTCGAGAGCGAATCAAGTCTGGACTTTCATGATGATTCTAATAGCACCGAAAGCCCCTGACCCTGCCGATGAATGTAAAGATTAGTCCGGAAGAAAAAAGACATGGGCAGTTCTGAGGAACGCGAGGCCGATCCCGCTGAAGATGAAATATGTGAGGTCGAGGCTGATACAGGCTCGATTGATTCCATCTTCGACATTGCGCCCAAGATAGCTATGGCAGAAGGGACGCCGATTGAGGTGAGTAAGCGTAATACTCGACTACCTTGGCCCTCGTTTCAATACGACCGTACACTGAAAAGACCTAATAAAAACAACTGCTTCCGCTAATTCTTCAGCGAATGCAAAACAAATATCTGAAGACTTGCACGAGTTTGCGCTAAAGAAGATTCAGGAAAAATTGTTAAAGGATGATTTCATTCAACAAGAAGGACTTCATGTTACAGACAAGGTAGCTCACTTCACGATAGCCGCCGACAAGTACGGGGAATGGCTACAACAACATCAGGCCGAGATATCTACCAACTTTGTCCAGGTGAAGAGTGCTTACAAGTATGTCAGTGAGGAGAAGAAAGGAGACACGCGGTCGTACCTGCAATGCCAGTGTGCCGGCCAAAAGCGAGTCATCAAAGGCAGGAAGCTCGGAGGAAAGTCTGGGAAGCCTAGAGTCCGCAAACAGAGCATTAGGAAAGGATGTCAATCAAAAATTCGGGTCATTACTCAAAAGGTACCTGGAACAGATGGGACAAGTCAAACTGTATGCCAGATTGCCTATCGTTTCGGCCATAATCACGACGTGGGAAGCTTTACTGGCCTGGGAACTCGCCAAAAGTCTGCTGCTATCAAGGAGACTATTAGGAAGCTTATTCTGGGGGGCTCAACAATCTCTATGGTGATGAATCAACTCACAATGGAGCATGACAAGTTTATGCAGGTCATGCGAGCAAAAGACCGCTTCTCTCGCGACGACTTTATTACATACGACGATGTCTACAACATCTGGCATTCCGTAATGGCCAAAAAGATGAGGAAAGACAAAGACCCCGTGCTATCATCAATGAAGTGGATGGAGGAGCTTGAGCATGACGGCGGGTTCACCTACTACGACAAGGAGGACCGAACCAGTGGCCTCTACTTTTTGGGTTCGCCACAATGTGGCAAATGACACAGTTGAAGGCGCATGGAAGAACCATCTGCTTTGATGGGACTCATGACATTTTCGGGTACTGTGCATACGTGCGATTCTTTTTGACTGTCAGCTAGCTCTCCTTCTTGAGCCAGAGCACTTATATGCGGTACTTCTGTGTGCATAGGCAAAAGACCAATCTTTTTTCACCCTCGTCGTCAAGAATACGAGTACAGGATTCGGGGTTCCAGTGGCATTCCTCTTGACAAAAGACAACAGAGAACTCTCTACCCTCGTTGGATGGCTAAGGGCCCTTCGAAGCAAGATGACTGAAATCTTTTCCTCGCCTGGCAGCTTGTACACATACAAGCCGAACGCTGTGATAACGGATCAAGGCAACGTTGAGATTCTGGCAATCAAGACGGCTTTCGCAGAAAATCACGTCCCCATTTTTCTTCTGCGCTTGGCATGTGTATCGTATTTGGGAACGCGAGGCTAGAACTCGTTTGAGTGGCATTTCCCACCTTCCTGTGGAGCAGAGAAAAGCTCTGAGGGATGAGGTAGGCGTCGCTAAGATGCCTTTTGGTACTTTCCTAGTGCTATTGGCCACTAACATACCTTGCTCTGTGATAGGTGGTTGCCGAGCTTCGCATGATCCAGAGAGAGCCTACTCACTCAAAAAGCCATGTTGCGTATTCAAGAGTACCGACCGAGAAAATGGAAAGAACAGACCGATCTAATACACTACCTGAACAAGCGATATTTTGGATCAGAGCAAGATGAGGATGTCGCCCGGATTCAGAGCCCCTGGATGCTATGCTATCGACAGGAAGTTTCGTACTCGTCCATAGACACAAACAACTTTTATTGAGTCCTGGCACAACATCCTCAAGCGACATTTCTTCCGAGATCGGCATCAGCGGCGCCCAGACACCGTCATTTACATCCTGGCTTTCATGGCTGTCCCCACTTTCAGCAAAAGTGTATCCGTGGTATCATGAAATCAGGTCGCATGAACCCCCCTGCGCAGAAGATTGAGGCGCGCTTCAGAATTGTGGCCGAAAACACATTCAAACAAGAGAGTCTTATGGATTTGTTGGTGAACCAATGACGCAGATCAATGATACATTGCTTCGAGTGGAGTCTTTTACGGCAGAAGGGACGACTTATGACATTCAGATCGATTTTAGTAGACTGGCGTTTGGCGAGATCATCAGCTGTACATGTCCATATTTCCGTATGAATGCCAGTTCCTGCAAGCATATAGCCCTCGTCATGATTCAAATACCAGAGCTACAGTTACGATGCGATGACATTTATTCTCAAGATCAAGTTGACAGGCCGGACAACAAACGCTCATTGTTGGATGCAGCTCATAACGATTACCTGGAGTATATGGACCATATCAACGATCCAGAGCCGGAGCCTAGGTCAAATTCTCGATCCATCAATTTCCAGCGTCTTGGCACCCTTTTGCCCCTCCTAGATAAAGATGTTCCCCAGGCAGGTGAAGAAGCGATAGATGAGACTCTAGCAAGACTGGTCCGCTTAGTCGAAGAGCATACTCAGCTGAAGTTCAAGAGGCAGCGACAGAAATACTAGATTACTGTAATCAATAAACGTCTGCGTAGGAGCGACTGCATCTCAAACCCTCTGTTCCCTCGTCTCTTAACGCTAACTCAGCCTAAGAAGTCCCAATACCTTTCTTAGGCGACTTTAAAAGAATGATGATTGACATCATTTTTTCTTTATTCAGTCCCCAGATCTTGGCCAATTCCTATCTAAAGGCACGAGTTATTAACTGGAAGGATAGAAAATGCGTCTAGCTAATGTCCGGGGCGAGTAAGTAGGCAATTTTGGGCGAAACAGCAGCTACTCTATGGTAGTATCTTGACTTGTAAGGATTTTTGACGTCCATCACCGGCTTCAAATCGCATTTTCTCCTCAACCAGCTAAGCAATCTCAGAGATAATGGTATTTATGAGTTCTCTAGACTCTACTCTAATACTTTTGTTAATGAAGTATGAAGAAAAAAAGAAGTTCTGAATATCAATAATTGATTGAACAAAAAAGTGCACTTTTGATTTCTAGTCAATAGACTATTTTGCTAGACGTGTCCCTCAACCCCAGTTTTTTGTCCAGGGGAGATCCATACTTTTCTCTCCACCTGAAAAATTTACATAGACGGGTGTAAAAAAATCATCTCTACAATATCTCTTTAGGACTCAACATCTAAAATCCACTCCCAAGGGTACTTCACTTAGAGACAACTGCTGGAATAGTACCTTCACCTTTGACTATGCGTTAGGTGAACGCTGATTGGCTATCTGATACCCATTGATTTTACTTAGAAAAAGTCAAATTTTGGAGGGAGGGTGGCGGATGGCTTGGGGATGGGTTGGAACATAAGGACTCTCCATACGCGCGTGGAGGCGAGGTCGTTTTTTTTTTGTCCGACGACAGCCCTGATGATGCGTCCATCCTCGTATTTCATTGAAACTTTCTCCAACCGTGAATGACACGCAGGGTCCAGGCTTGCATAGAAAAGGAAATACAGCTCTCTCTCTCTTTCTCTCTGTCCATCCGCTGTGCCCCCTACAACTTGGCCTACCGAGTCATCATGTCTTTACTCGGGCTGTAGTTCTCTCTCCTTCCATCCATTGGTGAAAAGAGAATAGTGTCGGTTCTGGCGGCAATGCAAAAAAAAAAAAAGAAAGAAAAGGTCGTGACCGCCTGAAATAGGTATAAAAAAGGAGCAGACTCTCGACTTGGGCCCATGACATTACCCGCTCGACTACCTCTCGCTCTCATCTGCCCACCCACTTACTCTGACTCACTCTCGCCTTTCTCCCTACCCAAAACACACACGTACCACCGTAGCCAAACCTCCTCCTTACTTCATCTCTTCCTGACATGATTTCCATCAAAGACCAAGTTTCTGCCATGAACAGGACATTAACCGGCCGAGGCAATGCCAAAGAGAATGCCACTCATTTGATTGTATGTTGTCGAGACATTCCCAGTCTCGGTCCAATGACATTGACAATAGAAAAGAAAAGGACTATGGGATAAGACCTACTGTCTAACGCGTCGTTTCTCCTCCTCTTTCCCCGATTCCCACTCTTTCTCTCGCTCTCTCCTTCTCTTTCGGCCCTGTTGAACCAACCCGATAGAGAGACGCCAAGGATGTGCAGAACGAGGTGATTGAGGTGCCTGATCGTAAGGCGCTCTATCTCTTGGACTGCGAGAACTGTGTCTACAATGTCCAAGGCAGACCCATCAAGATCTCAATTGGTAAGAACAAGAAAAAAAAGGGGGGGAGGGGAGGGGAGGGAGAGCGCTTGGAGGGACCGAAACCGACACTAACCGAGCGTGGAAAAATTGTCTTCTCAATGGGGGAAATGTGGCGGTTCATATAGAAAAGTGCAAGAATGTCAAGCTTGTGGTCGAGGGCAAGGTCCTGACAGGGGTAGTCGATGCCTGGAAGAGCGAGAATCTCAACTTGGAGGTAAACATTGCATGGTGGCAGTGCTAATCCTTTTTTATTATTATTGGATGAAGAGTGTGGCCTTTGATCTTTTCCCTGAGTCCTCCTGCTCCTGATCTAACAACTCTATTTTTTTTTTTTCTTCAGTTCACTCGTGCAGTGGCCACTTTCGAGTTGGATAGCATCAACACGATCACAGTCCGCTTGCCCGAGGAAGAGTACTTTGGTCAGATGGTCTGGTCCAAGCTTGAGGGATGCCCAGCTCTGTTTTGGTAACCATCCCCCCCTCCTCCTCCTCCTTTTTCCTAGCATAACTACGAACCCACTCTTAAAAGGACTCTTGGTTTCGTATAATTTCTAACCGTCCATTCTTTCTCTCTCTCTCTCTCTCTCTCTCTCTCTCTCTCTCTCTCTCTCTCTCTCTCTCTCTCTCTCTCTCTCTCTCTCTCTCTCTTTATATAGGCGATGTGGAGCACAAGTTGAGCTCTGCCCAGGCCCTTGGCGGAAACCCAGAGAGCAGCCGCTTCAAGACGACTATTGTCGAAGGCAGCATCAAGACTGAAGGTAACTAGTCTCTTGACGGGTCAATGATTGCCAATGGTTGCTTCCTTTGTTTCATTTTGCTGTGTTTGAATATTTATGTACTGACTAGAAGAAAAACAATTGACTGCGCGTTGACTAGCGATTATCCGTCTCGAGGACGGATACCTGGCGACACGAGCAGAGGAGGCCAAGTATAGGGAGTTGGAGCGCAAGAAGGACGAGGTGCTGCGCCCAGCCCACCCGGAGGATGACTAATGGAATGTCATCTGCCGCAGACGGCCTCAGTGCGTCTCAATTTTCATATATTTTCTTTGACCTGCGGCATGTCAAGCCAGAGACACCAAACCAATAAAAAGGCTAACAAAGCCACGCCCAGATTGCCTCTTTATTCTTTTTCTCAGTTGCTCAGCTGCTGGCTCTACCACTTTTATCTTTCTCACTTACGAGTGCCTTCTCCGAAGAACCTCACTCTCATCTGCCCCGCACACTATAAACTCTGCATTCTACATACCCACCCATCCACACAGACTCACTCTTTGACTCTGACTCTTGCTACTGGGCCCTCAAAAAAGAGATATTTCTACTCTATTGATATCATCCGCTTTTCTTTTTTTCCCATTTCCATCATTTACTACCGTCATTCACATCTTTGCCAATGGATCCACAAGAAAGATTGGAGGTAATGAGGGCATTCTTTCTTTCCTAACAACAGGCATACCTTAAGAGCCTACCCACCATGCACCATGCCTCCATCAATGGCGACCCCTCGCACTCATCATAGTCGGTCCCCTAGGCCATGTTTTGCCCCCGTTTAGACTCGGCCCTGGTTGCCTCCATTTATCATGACATCAAAGACTTCAAAACCTGTATAACGATCCTGTCCGAACTAGCTGCTGCCGCCCCTCCCGCTTCTACCGCCGCCACCACCACAGCCACCAATACCGAATCTAATCAACCACACAGCCAGATCTTCACAGAATCCTCCTCGCCTTCCACTCGATCCAAGCCTACCCGAATCCAACCGACCAAAGCTAAAAAGAACAACACCATTCGATCCAACACAGCCACCGGATCTACCTCGACTTCCTCAAGAGCTTCAGCAAACGAAAAGAATATCCTGATCTGGAGTGAAGAAGTAGCCAACTCGAATTCTTCTTCCATGAGGTCAACCCCTGTTGGAGGTTCCCGATCGAGTGGAAATCAGCCACTGCAGGGCCGGCCTGTCTCTTCTACAACTCGTCCTTCAACGTCTTCCTCAGCCTCGACAGGGGCTGTGACCGCAGGATCAGGATCAAGGACTCCCTTCAGAGCTGTTCGGAATCCAATGTATTTAAAGAAGCACGGTCTTCTTGCGGACGACTCTTCATCGACTCTAGAAACGTTGAGTCATGGATCTGACCATGGAGATGAAAACAATGATCAGAACGAGGAGGAGGAAGCGGAGGATGAAGAAGAAGAGGAGGATGAAGTAAAAGAGAATGAAGAAGGGAACGATGGGCCAACCTTCCATGAACAACAACGTCAGCCATCACAACGACATCAGGAAAATGGACCCAAAAAATCAAAATCAAGGAGACAGCGAAAGCCAAAATCACGGAAGAATGCGGCCGATATGCAGCCTCTGTCCTCGTCCTCGTCTTCTTTTCAAACTGTCCATGCTCAACCATCGACCGAGACTCTTTCACCACGCAGGCCGTGGAAAAAGGATCAGGGCTCTCGTCAACCGATGCTGGAAGATCAGCTGGATACCTTGGATCTCTCGGAAAGGGGACATTTGACTGTAGTCGACAAGACTATTGAAACGGATTTTATGGAAGGAGGCACTGCTAAAGAACAAGAGGAAATCGAGTTTTTGAAGAGCTGCTTCCCCGATCGAGATATGTCGGACGAGTATCTGGAAAGTGTGTTGAGAGAAAGTGGACATGATCTGGAGCATGCTGTAGACAGGATTCTGAGTCAAATGTTTTTGGAAAATGAGCAGATCGAGACGTCTTCGGCTGGTTCTGGTTCGTTGTACTCTGCAGGATCTCAGGGCACGAACACGACCACCTCGAACACAACGAGCTCATTGGACGATGCATTTTTTCAGGGAGTTCACAAGGACAAGAAAAGGTCGACTTTTAAAGGATCAGGTTGGCGAGGACATCAGGAAGATGGGCTTTTGAGGACGTTGGAGTATCAGGACGAGTTTTTGATTCCCGAGAGTAACCATTGGGCGACGTTTGAGCATCAGATTTCTATACTGATGAATATTTTCCATACACTTCCTCAAAAGACGATTGTTTCAGAGTACCATGCCAATGGAACAAACTTGTTCAAGACGGTCGAGAGTTTGGAAGAGCGATTGAAAAAAGAAAACCAGGAGGGTACAGGATTGTATCGACAAAGTCAATTCGACATTCATTTGGCTCAATTGATTGAAATGTTTCCGGATCATAGTCCTGAAGGATTGAAGAGGATGTTGGTCTTTAACGGTGGAAATTTCTCCGAGGCCATGAATGCGGTCTTGGCAGCTGACATTGCAAGGGCTGAGGTAGGAGATCTTCCGACGGGTTCTTCGACAAGAAAGGGCAATGTGATTGCACTTCAACCAGAGATTCGGTTTGTGGACCAAAATTCCACGTCTTCTTTGGTAGGAGGACGGGGATCGAGTTCAAGACTGAAGAGTACACCTTCGACCAGCAATCCGTTCCCAGGAGGACCCAAACCGTTCCCGAACACTCTTTTGGATCAATCGAATGCCGAGCTTTACAATGATGAGGATGATCCTGTCTGGTGTCGTCAACAGGCCCAAGAGGTGTTGAATCAACGCAATGAATTGTTTCGAAAGGCAGCCAAGGCCTATAAGGAGACCAAGGGCAAAGGCGTGGGAATGGGCGGAATTGCGGCGTTCTATGCGGATGAAGGCAAGAAATTGGATGCTCAAGGGAAGCAATGGCATATGCGAGCCGCTCGTGCTGTTGTTCAACAACACCGGTAAGGCGATAGGAGAATTTGAAAAGAAGGGGTGGGGAAAGTGCAGGGAGATTTGCGCCCAAAGGGGATTTTTTTTTTTCTGTTTGGTTGTTTGTATGTATGTATGTATATATATATGTATGTTTGTTAACAAGAAAAAGCCCTCTCTTTATTTATCTCTTTCTTTGTTTCTAGACTGGAGAACAAAGATCCCAATTTAGTTGATTTGCATGGACTGACGACTTCGGAAGCACAGACGGTAGTCAAGGAGGCTGTCACGGAATGGTTTTCAAGGTCGACGATGCAAGCAGCACGAATCACGCCCAAACCACTCAAGATTGTCTGTGGTATTGGATCGCACTCAAAAGATCGAATTGCTCGACTGTACCCGACTATTTTAAGATTATTGACTAAGGATGGATGGAATTGTGAGGCCGAAAATGGAGTGATTCTTGTCAAGGGTGTTTCCCGGATCATGCCTTCGTCCTCGAACTCGAGGCGCTGATATGATATGGAAGAGGAGGTAGGAGAGAAAGAGGGAAGGAAGGAAAAAGGGAAAGACAATAGAGACAAGGCAGGTTTTGATAGTGCGACAATGGATGATACCCAATTTTTTACAACTACTACTATCACTACTTTGTACCATAGTAATAATATCCGGTCCCTGAACATCAACAACGAATAAAGAGAAAAAGGTCATTGGCCCACCTCTCATGCAATTGACACGTGGATCAAAAGAATAGGACCGTTAGTTGGCTGTCCAATGTCCAGCCAGGGAGGGAGAGGAGGCAGTGAGAAGATCTTGGTGTACAACAATCTATCTGGTGCCTGTCTCTTTCACTCTCCAATCCAAGGGAGAGGTGTGTGTGTGTGTGTGTGTGTGTGTGTTCCCCTTCCCTTGCACAATAATGGTGATTTTTAAAGTGGGCCTGATGGTGAATAGTTGAAATAGTAATAGTAAAAATAAAACTTGATGAGAGCAAGCTTTATCCGATAGCTTTCTTTTTCTTTTTCTTTTTCTTTTTCTTTTCTTTTCTGGTCATCCTTCTCCTAGAATCATTGCTACTGCAATTGTTATATTCATGCTGTCTTAAGTAGTTGTAGTAAAAAAAAAAAAAAAAAAAAAAGTGTAATGAAAAGATGGTCGAGTCCGAAAAAAAAAAAAAAAAAATCACAATCACATTTTCAACAGAGAAAGGATGGAAGAATAGCAAAGACTCCATTTCTCAACGGTGAGGAGGGGTGATAGAAAGAGAGAAAGAGAAAGAAGGGATCGGATGTCGGTAGTATGGAGAGGAGGAAGAGGGCTTATACGGGGGGCATCTGTGGAATCAATGGATCCTGTCTGTCCTATTAAGGTTGCACCTTCTTCTGTCCCTTCTGCGTCTTTGACAACAGCGCCTTGTGAATGTGCTATTATAAGAGAGAGAGAGTGGGAAAAAAGGTCAAGTGGGATCGAGTCAGCGCCATCCAAAAGAAATCAATCCCAAAAAACCAAAAGAAAACAAGGACATGGGCCTCTTTCACAATAGATACTTACAGGAAGGACACCACCGCCGGCGATAGTGGCACGAATAAGAGAATCCAGCTCTTCGTCACCGCGGATGGCAAGCTGCAAGTGGCGAGGGGTGATACGCTTGACCTTCAAATCCTTGGTTGCATTTCCTGCCAACTCTAGAACCTCGGCCGTTAGGTATTCCAAAATAGCTGCAGAGTACACGGCGGCCTTGGCGCCCACACGGACATGATTTTGAGTACGATCCTTGAGGTAACGATGGATACGGCCTACGGGGAACTATTGACAATCGATCCCATACACACATACAAATACACCCATGACCAAGGGGAAAAAAAAAGAGAGTTTGGAAGGAGCATATCTTTTAGAGCCCTTGCCTTGCTTTTCCAAGGCTTAAGTTGGCCCGGTTTTTTTTTTCTTTCTTTCTTTTCACTCGTATTGTCCAGTGTTTCTTCAAACCAAACCAGGTTATTAAAATGGAAAAAGACTTGCCTGGAGACCGGCACGAGCCGAGCGTGACAATGCTGGGACCTTTTCACGGCGCTTCTCTGTGATCTTTGTAGTACTCTGGGCTGTAGCAGCAGTAGCTTCGGTTCCAAGGTGTGCGTCGGCCTAGAGAGAAGCGAGAGAAGAGATGGAGGAGATAGAAGAGAGAAAGAGAGAGAAAGGGAGGTTTACGAGAAAGAGATGATCAGCTTTCGTGGTCTGCATCCATCGAGAAAGAAGAGAGAAAGAGAGAAAGCGAGACGCGTCCCGAGTTCATTCCTGACATTCACTCAACCCATCCAATGCCCAAAAATTATTATTTCATTGGAAGCGTGTGTTGGGGAAGGGGAAGGGAAGGGGAATAGTGTCATCGAGGAAGAGTATCGCGTTCTCTCGGCTCCCAAAAAAAAAAAAAAGAATGGATGGAAAAAAAAAAAAAAAAAAAAAAAAAAAAAGGGTTCATGGGTTCATTCGCGCGCCTCTAGCAGAGAGCGAGAAAGAGGAGCGATCGAGAAGAAATCGATCGCCCATCATCATATAGCCCTTGGTGTCTTTTTTTTTCTTTTTTCTTCCTTTCTTTCTTTCTTTTCTTTGCGTAGGAGACAGGGCAGACAGACAGAGAGAGAGAGAGAAGGCAAGCAATCGAGCTGTTTGCAAGGGTCCTCCATCCAGTCAACCATCCCGCAATTCCCGCAGCCGTTCACGAGCGAGAGAGAGAGAGAGAGAGAGAAGAGAAAGAGAGAGAGAGAGTTTTTTTTCCAAATCCAGACAGTTCATTGGTGAGTGTATCGAAAATTGGCGAGTCAATCAAAGTGATGATGAGTCCTTTGCGAGTTTTTTTTCTTTCTCTCTCTCTTTCTTTTTCTTTCTTTTTTTCTTTTCTTTTCTTGGCTTTTTGATTAACTGTTGCTGTTGTGTCACAAAATATAGCACTCGAATGGTATCGCGACCGAACAGACACTGCCCCATGAAAAAAAAAAAAAAAAAAAAAAAAAAAAACATGGCCCAACGGAGAAAAGAAAAAAAAGAAGAAAAGAGGAAGAGGAAGAGAGAGAGAGAGAGAGAGAGAGAGAGAGAAATAGAGCCAAACAATCGAAGAAAGGAAAGGAAAAAAAATTGATAGAAAAGCAAGGATGCTGAATCCGAATTGGGAGCGACCGAGTGAACGAGTGATTTCATATTTTTTTTTCTTTCTTTCTTTTCTTTTTCTTTTTTTTGCCGGGTGCAAAGGGAAAGGGAAAAGAAGGAAGGAAGGGGAAAAAAAGGAAGGAAGGATCTCATCCGTGAGAAATCTCTGGCTGGATAAGGACCCTGTTTTTCGTGTTGTCCTGGAGGTGATGGGATCCTTACCATGATTCGATGTGGTGATGCTGGCGAAGGGATGGAGAGGAAAAGAGAGAAAAAGAAAAGAGAAGGGGAGAGAAGAGAAGAGAAGAGAAGAGAGAAAGCAGAGTGGAGTGGAGTGAGAGAGAGAGACTGACTGAGCTGAGCTGAGCTGAACTGAACTGAACTGAACTGAACTGACAGACGGTGGAGCGAGTGAGAGTGCGACTCGACTGAGAGTGAACAAAGTGAATGGAAATAATCACAAAAAAAAAATTGGAGTTGGACCTGGTCAGCTGACCTACTGAAGGAAACGCGTTTTTTTTTTTTTTTTTTTATTTGTTCATCCGAGCCATCTTGGGGACAAAGAGTCAATCCTCCTAGCAAGGATAGAGTCGTTGAACGAGAAAAAGAAAAAAAATAGTCGCAAAGGCATCTCTGCCCGGTGTCCGGTGTTCGGTGTCTGGTGTCTGGAGATTGTTCTCCCCTACACCCGCTCCTAGTAAGCATCCTCGGTAGAGATTTCAAGGTCCGTGTCTGCGCAACCTCGCTGCGGCACTCTCCGCAAAAATGGATCAAGATGATGACAGGGGAGGGGGGGGGGGTGAAGGCAAGAGGCAAGAGTATGCAAATACTACAGGTAGCAAAAGTAGTAACAGTCTCTGGCCCCAGACCGAGCTGGGTGGCGCGTCACTTAGGATGGCGCTGTAGAATCCTGGAGACCATGTTCGGACCCCGACCAATCCATGATGAGAGAGCTCTTTCTCACACTCTCGGTGTCTCTGCACACACCCTGTCGCAAGGACGCGTAGTCGTCACCTATAAAAAAAAAGAAAAAAAAAGAGGCGATCCTTTCTTTTATATCTCTTCTCTTTCTCTTTGCTTTGTCTCTCTTTCTCTCCTTCCTTACTTTGGTCGACTCTCATTCACCATCTCACGATCCTCTCCATTCTTCTCAACATGACCTCCTTCTCTTGCCCACCCAACCTCTATGAATCCATCTTTACGACGAGCAAGCAATGCCGCGAGAGCAGCAACATCACTGTATGTTCACTCTATCCATTCTGTTTTCCATTCAACCGTGGAAAAAAAAAAATAGAGTCTCACGATCAGCTCACATCTCACTAACTCCAAAAAAAATGTCCTTCTTCATCCATCTCACTAACACAGATCAATCAAGATGCCATTGCCCGATTCCTAAAGGACCTCACTCAGGAGAGCTGGGACAAGCACTCAGTCTCCAACGGCATGTCCTTCCCCCTCCGGTTCGAAAGCCTTGAACAAGAAGTCAACATCCTCTCGCTCATCGATATCCTCAACACAGGCCATGGTTACCGAAAGGAACTCCACGAGGACGGAGACCGGGGTGCATTCGAGACGATCGTCTTTGGTATCATGTCTTTCCATATCTCTTCCTCTGCCACCAATGCCGAGGCTCTCTCCAAGCTCACCGCCTGGGAAGTCGGTTCCCACTTTGGAATCACCATGCAAAAGGACTCTCCAACAGACCTCGCTCATGTCACCCTGAGCAAGCCCTCGGTCGCCTCCAAACTGGCGATCCAACTCCAAGGCGTGTTGAACGAGACCGGACACATCCTCAAGAAGGAAGGCTTTGACACCTTGGGCGCCTTTGTCGTCGATGCAGCCAAGAAGGCGCAGGGTTCTGCAGAACGATTTTCGACGCTCTTGATCAACACCTTCCCCGCCTTCCAGGATTGGGCACAGATCGATGGACAGCCCTTGTACGTGTTCAAGAAGGCGCTCTTGCTGGCCTCTTCACTCGAACGTCGTTTCGCAGACAAGGAGGCCATCTTCCGGTTCACGGATATCAAGGGAACTCCCATCTTTGCCGACAATGTCATCCCCACGATGCTGGTCCACCTCGGTATCTTGGTCTTGCCCGAGTCTCTGAAGCATACCATGGAAGAAGGTCAATCCACCTCTGTTGAAGAATCGTTCCGACTCCGAGCAGCGGCGATCGATGTCTGTCGCGAGATTGCGCTTCAATCCAAGAATGAGGGTGTGAGTGCAGTTCGATTTGGAGAGGAGGGAATGACGGGTGCGGATCTGGACGTTTATCTCTGGAGAGTTGCCAAGGAGCCACAGTACCGCAAAGTTCCTCGATTCGCATGCAAGGACACCATCTTTTTCTGAAATGCCCTCCCCCTCCCCCTATCCTATTCTGAATGTTTTAGTCAAAGACAGAAATAAATATTAAAATATATATATATATAAAGCCTTCTTTTTTTTTTTTTTCACTTCATTTCTTGCAAAGATATCAAACAGGGGGTTTCTGTATTGTTGTGCATGTGCTTTTGCGTGTTTGTGTGTGTGTATGTGTTTCTTTTTTTTTTTTTTTTTTTTTTTCTTTTTTTCAGGCATGGCTAGAGTGGAGAGCTTGCTGAATCAATCTAGCCTCGGCATGTGCATGGGCTTCGCCCTTCATTCGAGTAATATGATCTTCAATCGACCGGAACCAAGACTGTCCCTCCTCTGCTGCTTCTCCCCCGCCTCTGCCTTCTGGTGGTACTGCCACACCATTCAATCGATCTTGTCGTTCTTCATCCTCCATCCTCCAGATATCCTGCAACGAAACTTCATCATGGGCCTCAATCGATGGAATCCCGGTCCGTATCTCTGGATCGATCGGTAAAGCCTGAAAATGCCTTGAATGATGTCGACCTGTTCGCGGAAGGGTATTCTTCCAAAGAAGAGGTGACAAAACCCTGATGGGTGGTGAAGTACCTCGAGAAGATGATTCTGAAGCCAAGGCCGAAAGAGTGGGCGATTTCCATCGATCCGAATCATGACTCCACGATGGATCCGAGATGAGCAACATAGGAGCTGTCGTCGTTGCCAACATCGTTGTAGGGACTGGTTCAAAGAGTCGATTCGTGTTGTGATGGTGATGAGTCGGGTGAAGATAGGTCTTGGATGCGGGTGATTTCACCCGCAACTCGGATCCCAAAGGAACAGATCCTGTCATATCCATATCCGTATCCTCCATCCCATCGGGTTTGTTTTCTTGTTGAGATGAATGCAAAAAACTCTTTTCTGTGAGGGGACTATTAGGTCGACTCAATCGACTGTTGGGTCGACTGTTTGGTTTGCTGTCCAGTCGACTACTCGGTCGACTACCCAATCTGCTATTCGGTCGACTTCCATAAAGTCGATTGCTCTGAAGTTGGAAACTAGACTCGGAAAGTGGCACGCGAGAGAAACTGGTAGGCGAACCTGAATTAGAGAGAGCTCGGGGACTAGAGGCTCGGGAGGAGGATGGGGAGAGTGGACCTTTTCGTCTTGAAGGAGGTCGAGCGATAGAGGCCAAAGTGGAGGGCCAAGCCATGTTGATTGGTCTTGTGGGTACTGTGTAAGCATGGAGTTGGACCTTGGGATCCATCTTTGTGCTTTCACAGGCCATTGTCCTGGGTAGAGCCGCTTCCATACTTAAATGAGATTGAGAGAATCCTCCATGGAGACTTGAATCGAGTCGTGTTCGATAGTTGGCTCCTGGTGAGCGCTGTCTTGCCAAAGACGGTCGTCGAAACGTTGTATTCCCTTCTCGGTCATAAGACTCGAATGTACTCTGAAGAAAGAGGTCTTCACCAAACTCGCTCATATCCTTGGTCTTGGACAGGACTGGAGTGGATTGCAGTCGTGTCGGGATGGGTCTCAGCACATGGGGCGAGGATATGTTTTGTTGGAGAGGCTTTGAAAAGTGGTCTCTACCCCCTTGACTTTGTTCCACTACAGCACTTTGTTGTTGTTGTTGTTGCGGCTGCTGCTGTTCTGGGCAGATGGTGGGCAAGGAGACGGCTGGGTCTTGGGTATCGCTAAACTCGGAACTCTCCTTGTATACTTTTGAAAGCCTCCGCGGTATGTGCTGCCCACCATATTCAACATGGATATGGGGAAAGCGTCCCTGTTGATAGTTTTGCTGTTGTTGTTCGTCCAGATGATAGAACCCTCCAACAAGTTCAGGATCACGCATGGAAGACATTCGTCGGAGGTGAGGTGGAAGCATGGAAGCCATCCTGGGCTTCAAGGGTCGTGGTAAAGAAGTAAGCGGAGCCTGGAGAGTATCGCCGTTCGCATCCTCTTCCTCCTCTTCCTCCTCCTCTTCATCATCCGATTCGATCACGGCGCAGCTAGAAAGAGGTTCGCTGTGGATCATACCATGACCAGAAAAACGATTGTAATTGACGGGTGGTGGAACGGGAATGATGTGGGCCCGAGGCTCGTTGCCGGGCGAGCCTTGGTCGATTGAGAGTCGAGCTATCCGCATCTCAAGTGCTGGTGGCCAGACACGGTCAACGGACCGTCGATGGTGACGCATCTGTGAAGCCGGTGGGAGGTTGCTACCTTCGCACAGAGGCTATTTGTTGTTGTTGCCCAAAGAAAAGAAAGACCAAGGGAAAGAAGAAAGGTTCAGGTCAACAAGGGCCATCCTTGTTGCAAAGCATCAAGTGCTCGGACAATGGAGAAAAGGGGCTAAGGAGGAGAAGGGTGTTTTTTTACAAGGTGTCCAGCATGCAAGTGTGGGTCGCTGATACTTCGCTGCGTCCGTCTGGTGGTAGCCATGGTATTTCGAGAAGTTCGATAGTGGGGGAAGGGAGTGTTATGAATATGCAGAACAAAAGAGGAAGGAGGAAGAGGCCACTGCCTCGGTCGCCGGCCAAGATTGGATGGGAACAAGGATTGGGCTGAAAGACAAGGATGAGAGAGAGAGGAAGAGGAAGAAGAAGAAAGGACTTGAAGAGAGACAAAGAAAAAAAGTGAAGAGGGAGAGCAAGACCAGTACCCCCGTGGGAGAGAAGCGCCAGGAAGGAAGTACCAAGAAAAAAGAGCGGCCCGTAAGGAAAGAGGACTCGCTCGGGCCAATCCACGCGCGCCGCACATTTGTCTTGTGTGGCCAAAGAAGAGAGACGCGCGTGTCATTGGCTGCATAACTCGCTCTAGACTGGGGGAGTGAATTCGGCTGAATCCGAGGGGTCCGACCCAGCATTCGTTCAGCAGATGGACTTTTGGACAACATTGTTTATTCTCACTTTGCCACACAGGAAAAGCTCTTTGGCTGTCAACGACTTGATCAATGGCTGTGCATGAAAAGAGGGAGACCATGACTTTAGATTACTGCTAATCCGATCTTACAAAAGTAGGGTCTGACACACACTATCTCTCTGCCACTAACATCTCCCGCTCCTTTGACAGCCCTTCACAAATATACACTCTTGAAAAACTATAACTGGTCCTTTAATTTTAGAAAAGCAATATGCCTATGTAGCGAGTAATAATGAAAGTAGAGAAATGGATATGAAAGTGGGAAAGAGTCTTCAGGCTTACAGTCGGCGGCGGCGGAAGAAACCTCCAAACCGGCTTGGCTTTTCCGTGTACACCACTCCTGTGGCGGGGCGATGACCATGAGCTGGTCGGAAGGCACGTCGACCCCAAGCTCTAAATTGGACAGCCATACCAAGCAATGCCAAAACAATAAAGGCCGCCAAAAGTGCATATTCCTGCCAACTCAGATTGCCCGACACTCGATTGTCAATACTGTTCTTGGAATTGATAAACGAGTCTGCTTCTTGAACAAAGCCTGTTTGAGCATACATGTCAATTCCAACCACCGTCGAATAGGCACCAACGATTGCTGAGCCGATAATGACAACTTCACGTTCACGGAAGAGACCCAAGATGAATCCAACAATAGCCAAGACAGCCAAAAAGATGCCGCGACCAGTACTTGACGTGATCAGTCCTCCAGACTTCCAACCCAAGATCCAGAGACCAAGGGAATACAGGGCAAGAGCGCCCAAGACAGCCACCCCAAGTCTTGAACAACAGACAAGTAAGAGACCACCAATGATGCCGACAATGATTGAGATGACTAACAAGAGAGTCTGACTGGTGACTCCACCGTTGGCCATGCCAATATAGGTAATATTGCCGAAAAAGTAGAAGCCAATAAGGAACATGGTGACATGGAAGAGGCGGTATCCGAAAAAGCAAAGTAAGAGACCTGCCACAATCAGGATTGCACCTGCAATGCCGGCTTGAACAGAGATGTTGTAGGGTCCTTCACGTGCCTTGTCGAGGATGTCATCGTCTTTTGCTGCCTTGGAGACTGTTTCGATGGGTGCGGCCATGGACTGTGCCATGATGTGGAAGAGGAAGGAGAAGACAATGAAAAGATATGTGGGGGTTGTTTTGAGTAGTCGATGCATGACTGGAAGTCCTGGACTCGAGCTCACGAGAGAGGACATGATGGAATGTATTAAGTGGGGTTGTGTGTGTGTGTGTAGGTGGTGTATCCGTTGAGCTTATATTGCTATTAGTTTTTTGTTGTTGTTGCTCTTGTAGTGATTAAGGTTGTCTTGAGTTGAAAGGATGAGAAGATGAAAAAAAAAGAAAAAGAAAAGATACTGGCCAGATTCCACTCAGGGTCGTTCTCCTTTATAGGGATCCCAACGGGTAGCAGGGGTGGGTGAGGACAGGGCACGAATGATGTCAGATTCCTTAAGTCGAGCGTGTCGATAGAATGAACAGTGATGGAACGATGATCGCTTTGTTTGGTGACCCTGGATTTTTTTTTTTTTTTTTTTTTTTTTTTAGTTTGTTAGTTAGTCAAAGAGTAGAGCCCTGTTGGTGGTTGTAGGGCCTTTGGACCTGTTGACCTTTTGGCTGTATTTTTTTTTTTTAAAAAAAAAATGAGGTGCTGTGTAACGTTCAGGTCTTCCTCCACAACACAAACATCCCTCTCTGTGATGTCATAATAGTGCTTGGTTATTGCATTACGCCTGCCGCTTGTTCGATATAGTTCTTTGGGAATGCTCCCTTCTCTCATTCTTCCTCAGCACAGGCAAAGTCAAACGATCGTTTACCGTCATTCTCAATCCTATCGACATTTACCTCAAGCTTAGTGTCTCTCTGGGCATCTCTTCTTATCGGGCCCGTGCATTCTTTTCTCCTTTAAAAAAAAAAGGGTTCCGCGGGTGACCTCTGGGCTGTAATGTGATTTCGGAAGGTGGACCCCGACTCCATAACTTCAGTTTGAACAAATAGCAGCGTTGCTTTCTCTTGTCTCTTGTGACGGAACAATAGGTGCGGCTGTAGCACACACCACCAGACCAGTCCATCCTTCAGTTTTAGTAATGACGCTAACCCGTCTCTTCCTAAACCTACACCTGGTACCATAGTTGACAGAGACACTCTCGGAAGGGGAAAAAGGGGAGAAGGGGAGAGGGAGAGAAAGAGACTACGCACAAGCGCACCTTTTAATGCTTTCAGGTTAGCACCAGTCCCACTGTTCTATCCTCCTATGTTCGAATTCAAGAAGTAGCAGCAGTATCATCAACATCAACAGCAACAACAACAGCAAGGTCCATCTATCCTACAAGGCCTATCGTCCTACTGGCTCGACCGTGGAAAAGTAGGTAAATTCAATGGTCCGATAGTACTCAATCAAAGGAACGCTGCCTCCTGTTCCAAGCCTCATCTCCACTTCCATCTGATTCCGACGTACTGAGGGAGAGGTGGACAGGGAGAGGGACGACTCTGATCCTGTCGTCAGTGGATCGCTTGAGGGGAGACTTGGATTCCTTGATGATAATAGACCTGTTGACCGTGGGACCTGCCAAGGAATGCTCTGTACAGCATACCGTGGTGTGGACGCTTGCCGAGTGGGTGATAGAGGACCTTGAATACCAATGGATGCATCGATCCCCAAGACAGGAACTGAAGGAGAGCCCAAAGATGTTGTGAAAGGACCCACTTGATTCATTGTGGTGCTACTGCTTGTCGTTTCATTTCTGTGAATGCCTTCATTATTAGAGGTAATGTCCTCGTCCTCGTCCTCGTCGGGGATGGCAATGATGGATGCACGTTCTCGTGTCATTCCTCGAATGGTCGCATTTGAGTCGTCTTCGTCTTCGTTGACCTCTAGCCTCATGAACCCTCGATACATGTTGACCTGTCCATTGAGGACTTGAAGTCTTGCGTTACGAGACAGGAGGTTCACTTGATCTATTTTTTATGTGCGTGTGCATGTCTTTGTTCGTCAGTAAAAAGTTCAAAGTGCCCTTTTCTTCTTGCATTTCAATGGGGGAAGGACAGATCAATTGGTATTCATACCATTTTTGAGATTTAGCAGGATACATGCAGTATCATCTCCTACAATTGCTTCCGCAGAATGGATCACTCGCCCAGCTATAAAAAAAATGGCGTCGAAAAGGTAGAGGTTCGTTACTATCAACCAAATCAACAAGAGGATTTCTCATATCGTCGTTCTTTCACACACTCAAAGAAATGGCTTTTTTTTTTTTTTACTTGTTAAATAGTCTTCATACTTTCTGGGTGAATAGTTTCTGCAATGGTTTCGACAGAGAGTACTCTTAACTTTAGGTTACAGTTGTGTTGACCAGGCATCAGCGATGCCACATTAACAACTATTATCGAAAGAAATGAAAGGAAAAAAAAAATATTTGTCAGAAAATACGAAATGTCTGCTACTCAGTATTCAAACAGGGATACAAGCCCAGGAGTGGTGGTGAAATGAAGAAGTGAGGGGGTGGGGGGGGGGAGGCGAGGAAGGGGAAGTGGAAAGCAAACCCTCCTTCCCTCTCCTTCCACCGAAAATGGATTGGAGGCAATACTTACATCGAGTTCCCATTTTATTTTGTGTCAAGAGGAATAGATGTTTTGGTCAATGGGAGGAGGAGAGGGGTCACTTTCCTTCAATGACAAAAAAAAAAAAAGCGGGGAAAAGAAGGATGGGAAGTGGGAGAAAAGGAAAGAGATTGATGGTGGAGATTGTAGAGAGGTATAGGTTTGACCAGAAAAAAAAGTATATACACGCACAGGGATCGTGTCAGGAGATATTTGGCTCTACAGTACAAAAAAAAAAAAAAAAAGACTCGACGCTTTCAGAGCGAAGATGCAGGATGTGTTGTAGGAGGAGGAGGAGAAGGTCAGGGTGGGGTAGTTGTAGTTGAGGGATGGGTAGAGCACAAAGGGATGCCGTCCAGATATATATGCGTTGTCGCTGGACTGGACAAATGAGCTGACTGTTGGCAGTTCCAGCAGCCCAACTACTACGTTCGATCCGCTTCTTCTCTTTCTTCCTTTTCCTCTCTCCTCTTAGCAACAAACGAGATTTCGGCAGAGAGAAGGAAAGAAGAAAGCGAAAAAGGAACCCAGAGATGGAACGTCTTCTCCCTTCCCCATCCCCTCCTTCTAAACCGCGAACGCAGTAGGAAGAGGTCAAGGAAGGAGGAGGAGGAGGAGGAGGAGGAAGAGGGATGGAGGGAAGGGAGACAGCGTCGTCTTTTGGCCGAGCATCCTGTCAGAGTAGGCACCCATCTGGAGCACGGGTGCAGGCCCAGGACAGCGAGGGGGAAAGAAGGAAAGGGGTGAACAAGGAGCCAGGAGTGTCAAGAGAGAGAGACAAACAGAGAGACAGACAGAGAGAGGAGGGTCGTCCAAAAGGAGCGTGCACCAGCAGACGGGTGAACAGTGCACGGCTTTCAAGTCGGAAAAAACAACAACAACAAAAAAAAAAAAAAAAAAAAACGATGCCAATGAGATGGATTCAATGGACCAGAGTGCCTAGCAAAGTGGAATGACAACACATGAGATGGGCATGACTCCATGGAGGATGGCATCTAAAGTGTAGTGACATGCTTCCTTCTCCTCCCCCCCCCCAGAGAAGCCGCAGAAGCCAGACACCAGAGTACTCAGTCCAAGCTCCTTCCTCCTTTCCGACTCAGGAACAACAACAACAGCAATAATCAATCAATCAGCAATCAATAACCAATAGCAACAATCAACCCCTGCGTACAAAAAAAAACGCGACTCCATGGGCGTAGACTGCTATGGGATGACCCAACTCCTGGCCAAAAAGTCCCACCGTGGAAAAAGAGAACACCGCCCAGAGAGAGAGAAAAAAATGCGCCCAGGAACGCCCAAAAAAGGAACACAGCGAAACGGGTATTTGTCCTTGGGAAGGGTCGCCGCCCTAGGAACCTCACCACCAAATGTCCCGAAGGGAAAAATAAAGAGAGAAAGAAAGAAAGAAAAGAAATCTTGTATGGGGCTACGCCAACATCATTGGACAAGTGGCAGCGAATAATCATGACACGTCTTGCCTTGTATATTCCTCACGGTAGTCTCTGCAGTACGCGTATTGGATCTTTTTTTTCCTCTTTTTTCTAGCTCCCACCCCGATCGCTCCTGCTCCTGTGCCCCTAGCCTCCCATTCCGTCTCGGGACAATGGGCAGGGCCTTAGTGGGGGGGGGGTGTGTGCCTTGCTCTCTGTGTTATTCTCTGTGTTGCTCACCATGTCTACGTGACCTTGGCCATCTCCTTCTTTTTCTTTCCTCGTGGGGGAGCAACGGACCCAAGACCTCCACCATAGGAATACTTTTGCTTCTTTTCCGCAGGTTTTAGAATCTAGTCCAAGGTAGATGTTAGAAAAATTAAAAGAAGAATAAGTGGATCGTTCCATGCATTTAAAAAAAAAAAAAAAAAAAAAAAAAAATAAGATATTTCTTGAATGCAAGAGCGCGTCTGTCCATGTTATCTTTGTTTTCTCATCTTGCTTTCTCTCTCTCTCTCCTTTTACCTGGAATGAACACATCAAGGTCTCGTCAACACTCATCATGGCTCCTGCATTGTCAAATTCTCCACAGTAGTTGGGCGCAGAGAAGAGGGTCACTAGCTGACGTTTGGCAAAAAACTCGTATCCATCCTCAACCACCTGATGTGCTCGACAGATCAAGTCCATGTCATGTTTTTGCAAGAACCGACTCACGACATCAGATCCAAAGGTAAAAGAGACACCCCGATCGTTCTCACTCCAGCCTGTAATGTCCTTGTCTGGGTCGGACCAGAGAAGATCGCAGAGAAGACCCGTGTCGGGGACATCGGTCGGTCGCATGACCCTTCGAATCTGTTCCATGTTCAAGAGATCAGGCGAGAGGCCTCCATGCATGGTAAAGATCTTTTCGTCAATGATGGCCGCGACGGGTAGACAGTTGAAGCAATCCGTGAAGGTCTTCCAGAGTTTGATATTGTACCGACGTTTGCATTCGTCGTAGAAGCCATAGATCCTGTTGATGCTAGCACATTCGTGGTTGCCCCGGAGGATAAAAAAGTTTTCTGGGTATTTGATCTTGTAGGCCAACAACAAGCAGATCGTCTCCAGAGATTGCTTTCCACGATCGACATAGTCTCCTAGGAAGAGATAGTTGGCTTCGGGTGGGAATCCGCCATATTCGAACAAACGAAGCAAGTCGTAATACTGACCATGAATGTCGCCTATTCTTGTTGAATTTTTGCCGCCCATTCCCCACCCACCCAAAAAGAAAGAGAGATACTTTGTTCAGAGTTTTTTTTTTTTTTAAATACCACAGTTGAAGCACGCAGAGTGTTGACTGAAAAAAAGAAAAAGAAAAAAAAATAAAAAAAGACAGGAGGTCTAGAAGAGATGTTGGGATGGCCATGGGAATGTTAAAAGATGGAGCCTTACCGCAGATCTTTATTGGTGCCTCAAGTTCGAGAAGAATGGGTTGGTTGATGAAGATCTCACGAGCCATGTTGCAGAGAAGCTTGATTTCATGCTCAGCAAGTTGGACCTGCTTCCCCGGACGAGAGCCACGGACTGTGTCCAAAGAAGGAGAAGAAAAAAAGAGGAAAAAATATGTGCCCAGCGTGTGTGTGTGTGTGAGTGTATGTGAGTGTGTGTATGTGTTTAACGTGTATTGGAAAGATGTGGACGATGGTTAGTGTTGTTCCATCCAAAGGCGAGATGGAGAAAGAACGAGGCATGAAATGTGCATGCATTACCCTCGAGTAGCCTTTCGATGATATTGTCGAGATCAAATTCGGCAGAGGCGTCCATGATGTCAAGTAGCTACCAGCGGTTGGGAGGAGAGTAGGTGGGGGCCGAAGACAGAGGACGATGCCTTGAGGACGATCAAAGCAGAGGAAGGATGAGGAGAGAGAAGACACAAAAGGAAGAGAGAGAGTGTGTGTGTGAGAGAGAGAAAGAGACAAAGAGAGAGAGAGAGGAGTGGAGAAGAACGTGATGTGCGTGTGTGTCGAGTGTGTGCCAGTCAGTGTGGTGTGCGTGTGTGTCGAGTGTGTCTGTGTGTGTGTTGTTGTGTGTGGGAGCGAGTGAGAGAGTGAGAGAGCGTGGCCAAAAAGGGGGGAGGGTCGCGAAAACAACCAGAGAGCCAGATCCTCCTTGACTCGCTCTTTCTCGTTTCTCCTCTTCTTTCTCCTCTTCTTTCTACTTTCTCTCTCTCTGAAAGAGAGGGAGAATGAACAGCCCCCAAGGGTCCACTCCGGCACCATCAGTCAAAAGGAGAGGCCCTGCACAAGTTGGCGGTCCTAGGCGAAATTGCGCACGCGTAAGAAGCAGGAACGACGCGTGTCCAAGATAGTCAAGCTATGCATCAGCAGTTAGACCTGAGTGTGTGGTGCTCTCTGACTCTTTCCCACCGGACAACAGAAAGAAAGAAAAACGGCTCAACAACACTGACACAGGCGGAATCAAACTGTTTTAGCGCGGGTTTGGACCTTTTTTTTTTTTTTTTTTTTTTTTTTTTTCTCTCTCTCTCTCTCTCTCTCTCTCTCTCTCTCTCTCTCTGATCAGACAAAGAGATAGAACTCCCTCTCCCCTCTCCAGATCAGTCAGTCAAAGCGCTCAACGCCGCTCCCCTCTGCACCCCCTTTCCGCAGCTTGTCCAGTCAAGACAGATTGGCCATTGGTAGCCGAGTGAGTGAGACACACCAACGACTGTTGTCTGTCCTTCTACTCTCTATCCCATCATCCCACCCCGCACCGAGATTGCTTCCAGTTAACCCTGCGATCGATCTATCGTAGACATCATTGCTCCTCTTGCTCCACAACAATACAGAAAAAGGGGGGCTTCTGTTGCTGCTGTAAAAACTGTTGCATGCATGGATCACAAGATGAAGTGACCAAGTTGATGAGAGATGCAACATGCTGAACCAAGGTAAAAGAGAGGAGAAAAAAAAAAAAAAAAAAAAAAGAATGTCCGTGCTGACTGAGGGAGGAGTACAAGGGCGTTAGGCTACACAATCACAACAGGCTAAGAGGCGTTGAGCCCCTGACCTTTTTTTTTTAGTAGAATCAATGCTCCACGAATGCCATCTATTCTTGGTTCTGAATGACCCCCCATCCCATCAGTTCCTACGTGGCACCCTGTCGAACCTGCATTAAGGGTCCCTGGTCACAACCATAAGTTCCCTCCCCGTCCCCGGTACCAGCCTTTTGTTCTCATTCTCTCATTCATCCTTTCGCTTTACCTTTTCTCACACATACACTCTCGCTCTCATTCTCTCCATTCCACATTCCACATTCCACTCCTATAATGACAATCACTGACCCAAACCCTAGCGAAGTGGTTGCCCACGACAAGGTCTCCAGCTCGGAGACACCCTCCACTGATGAATGGGCAGAGGTCCGTGCCTGCGCCGCCCAGTTGGAGCGTGAGTACAACTTTACTCCCGAACGACCTGACCTCGATCAGACCCAGAAGCAACACATGCTCGATGCTCAAGTCTACAACCCAGGGCATGAGCTCCTGGTCCTGGAGCGTCAACGGGCCCGCGATCTTATGGCCGTTTACAACACCACCACTCAAAACACTCCCGAGATGCTTCTCAAGCGCAAGGCATTGCTCTACTCGATGACGCGTGGTCGAATGGGTAAGGGTTGCTGGATCGAGCCTCCTCTGAGTATTGATTACGGTTGCAACATCACTATGGGTGATGGAGTCTACATGAACTTCAACTGTGTTCTTCTGGACTGTGGCAATATCACAATTGGCAACAATGTCTACTTTGCACCCAACGTGCAGGTCTTTTGTGCAGCTCACCCGACCAACCCTTTTATCCGGTCCAAGGGCGTCGAGTTTGGTATGCCGATTACAATTGGCAATGATGTGTGGATTGGTGGAGGAGCTATTATCTGTCCTGGTGTGACCATTGGAGATGGTGTGACTGTCGGTGCAGGAAGCGTTGTCACAAAGAACGTGCCTCCCTTTACGATCGTCGGAGGAAACCCTGCCAAGGTACTCCGAGTCTTGAACAAGGAGGAGTGCGAGAGAGAAGATGCCGAATATGAGAAACTCAAGGCCGTTGGTCTTGCCTTCAAGGATTGGACCCCTGCTCCCAAGGGTACCCTTGCACTACCATAGATAGCAAACTCATTCCCTCCAAAATAAAATCAAAAGAAAAAGAAAAAAAATGGCTATGCTATACTTTAATGTTTTGTTGAGCAAAAAGAGAGACCCAATTGGGGGGAAGGGAGGTACCACAGGCTTTCTCACGCCGTCTTGACCAATTTGACATCCTCCACTTTTTCGTACGACTCCCAGGGACGACAATAGATTGTCACGTCGAGATACTCTTCTGGGCGTGAGGAAGAAGCCGGAGACTTGAAAACCGCCATCCTGACAAAGTAATTGGTGCCTGCCACTACCTGAGTCGAGTACTCAACTGGCTTCAGCTCAAAGCAGTGACAAGGAGTCATGTTCTTGAGTTTAAAGTACTTGGCAAGGATCTCGTTGTTATGATCTGTGAGAAGGCGTTTCAAGTCAACGTTGGTGAGAGGATGAGTTGCATCGATGGGGATTGGGGTAGAGGGGGCTCCAGGCATACGTGGCATTTTGTGAGAGAGTCGTTGGTGTTGGTGTGTGTAAAGGAAGATGAAGAAAAAAGGGCGCACAATGCCAAAGGAACCGTCTTTAAATAGGAGTTTTGACAAGTTCCTTTCATCCTCCGATCTGTACTTGGGAATGGATACCGACCCCCCCTCCCCCTTCCCGCCTCTCCGCCAGTTGGCTCTGGAATGCATTTGCTAATCGAAGGTCAATGACACTTTCCAAATCTGGATCCCATACTTTCTTTTTTAGAAAGTGGGAACTCTGCTGGGAAAAAAAATTACCAACAGTGAACATCCATGGCAGCGGCGAAGGAGCATCATTCTTCCGTTAGTTCCTGTACCCTACTTCATTCACATAGGTCTGCAGACCACTGTGGATCGGTAGACATTTTTATAAAATGCTCACCTGCCCTGGCTGGCATTGAGAGTTCTGGATCCATCCATAGAAGTCTACGACTATTTGACAGCCAATCAACTAGGGGACGCCGCTTCATCGCCTCCAACCACCCGTCCAAATGTTTTATTTCCAGTGTCAAATCGGAAAAATAAAAAGCATACAAGGACATGAGAATCGCACTTCTCTTGGCGTCGTCTACAGGAACGGATGGTGGCGAGTCTAGCCCCGAGTCACTTGGACGCTATAGGGCGAATAACCTTTTTTCCCCGCACAGGAGCGAGTCTATTATTTTTGGCTTCAGAGCCAAGGTTGATCCATCGGTACTGCCCGCGTCATAACCATCCGCTGATCAGAAACACACTAAACCATGAAGGCTTTTATAAGCTTGGTCCCTGTTCCCAAATCCAAAAAGGGCAACAAAAGACAGGCGACTAGCTCAAGCACAGCATGACTGAGCATTAGCTTTGCATGGTTTGGTTAGACTGAACTTTGAAAGAGACTGAGAGAGAGAGAGAGAGAGAGAGAGAGAGAGAGAGAGAGAGAGAGAGAGAGAGAGAGAGAGAGAGAGAGAGAGAGAGAGAACAGCTTCCTCAACTCTTATTCAAATACTTTCGAGCCAGTCTTTGCTACATGTTGGAAGGTCTGCACGGGAGGGAGAAGGAATATCATTTGAAAGACTTCAAACTCAAATACACCAATAGGTTGTTGGTGTATTACAAAATGAACCCATGAATTAGGAACTGGCTCAGAGTCTTTGAGCTCTAGCAAAGACTTGAAGAAAAGAAACTCTTCTTTCTCTCCATAATTGGTAGAGCATTAGATCCCGATGAATACAAGAGTCATTATCAGAGGTTACCAGATAGCAACACCGCTACGAATGCCTGGTAGTAAAAAGCCAGGGGTGAAACATTTACTTTATGAGAATGACTAAAGGTAGGAACGCAATGGGTCTCAACAAAAAAGATTTTGGCTGGGCAAGTCATGGCATTCAAACCATATGGACAACAATCAACATAAGGGGGGTGTTTTGTCACTTGAGCAACAAGTACCACGAACAGGAAATCCAAAGACCTCCTCCGAATCAGGAAGGGAATAAGGGCACAATAACTGTCCACGGTTCTGACTGCAGGAGCAAGCATGTCGACAAGCATGACCCAAAAGATCGTCTGAGCAAATCAAGTCAAAGGTGAAGAGTGCATCCACGTCTATGGAATTGGAGGCGGGTTCGAGAGGGGCTGTTCTTGCAACACAGGCGCAAACGGCTGCCAAAGTCTTGAGTAGGAGAAATGATTGCATGTCGAGAAATGCTAACGGTTTACGATAATGAGAAATGATTAAAGAAAGACGTCTATTGGGCAGATTGGATACATGTAACCTGATAGTCTAAACTTACTGGTGCTATCTTGCCTTAGTCAAAGTGCAGGAGAGGCGAGGAGGGGTAAATAATTCTAGACAAATCCCTAGAGCTGTAAAAGAAAGTCGAGTCGATGAGCTTTGGGGACCGGCAAGGGCAAAGATTCAAGTAATTGGGAAGGACCTCCTTCAGAGGATAATAGAATATCTCACGCTGGAAAAAAGAAATAAATGAAATGTCTGTGGGGGGAGGGAGGGACCACTATTGAGTCTTGAAAGGTTGGCGGATTGATTGGGGCAGCCTACATTTTTATGCTTGAAAGCTGTAGGTACTACCATGAGTACCCAAGCTATTTAAGATATCATGATTTTCAACATATGGGAGCGGGCTGAGAGATCCACACGAGGAACTTGATTAGGCTCAATACAATCCATCAGGCACTGCCGTGCCTATGCAAATCGACCTGCATGAAGTAACCAACTTGACGAATCAGTTGACCTGGAGCATCTCACTTGAAGAGAGGGAGGAGAGGGGGATGACCTTGCTTGTGCCAAATTAATATATTAATTGAAAGAATCGCGAACGATGGTTTGTCAATCTTGAGCGACCATGCAAAGCCAACCAGCTTACATGCTCCAAACTGCTTTGCCTTCAGCGATAACCCGAGCCGAAGCTTGTTTACAATGACTCTTTGCTTCGACTGACGACCAATTGCTATCATTTATGACTCGGCGTGGGAACCTTTGGCAGGTTTTTTTTCTCATGACAGAGTATCCTGAACTAAGGCTCATCTGACGTAACAGCATATGTTGGGCCGACGACCAATCATTCATGAGAAAAGGCGCAAAAGTTTACTGCTGTGTCTGCGAAAAGTGGCTCAACATCAGAGGATCTCGAAGGGGTGAGAATATATTTTTCTTTATTTTCTTGATACACATGTCTTCGAGCCAAGACTCATTGCTATGCTTTTGAAAATTGGCTTGGCATTGGATACTCCTGAAGAACCCTGGAGAAAATTTAAAGCCTGGGCCTTGCCACAGATGGGACGCTGGATTTCTTTTTTCTTTTTTCATCTCTTCACAATCGAAATCTCCACCATGGACGGAAAACATCAGTGCGGATGCCTGGACATAGAAAACTGCAGTACTTGTTTCAAATGGACTAATGAACTGCTCGTTGACTGCCACGTTTGGACAGAGGGTTCTACCACTTACTATCTCAAAATGACCGACGAGACTATCTCGATTGAACGTCAATTGAGTGCTGGCGCTGATCGAGAGGACCTGAAGAGGTTTATCATCGAGAATTGTCAATGTATCGAAAGAGAAGGCCAACCACTCGAGACTATCGATCGTTCCAATCACAAGCTCAAACAGCGTAAGTACTACAGAGTAGCCTTTGAAGAAGGCCCCGTTCCTCTTCTGGAACGTTGCCTACTCGGTTTCTAATCCTTTTGCTGTGCCACTCAAACTTTAGCTCCAACCTGGTAGCTCCGCCTCGCACCTACAGGACCAGCCATATCTTCTTCAATCCAGAGCGTTCACAGCTCTTATCCATGATAATAATAATAATAAAAAAAAAACATGAGTTGATTTAACCATCTAAATACATTAGTGCACAGTGCCTCTTTTTAGGGAAGAGAGGGGAGGGAGGGGGATTCTGTGGTGACTGCTTCAATCAGAGGGTTTCAAGTCTTGATGTTCAAAAGGCCTTCAACATTTGCCAAGCTTCTCTGCTGCAAGCCTTCTACAAAAAAAAAAAAAAAATACTGTCAAGTTTTTTAAGCTCGCGTGCATTTTTTTTTTTTTTTTTTTATTTGAGTGATGTGGAGACAAGTGAGTAAGTTGGATGAGTTTTTGATCGGAGTTACCAGATTGGAGCTAAAGTTTGAGAAACGCGGCAGAGGATTAGAAAAGAGTAGGGCAGCCAGCGTCCCGTAAGAAGGACCGAGAGCATTTGAAGAAGGCTACTCTGTAGTACTTACGCTGTTTGAGCTTGTGATTGGAACGATCGATAATCTCGAGTGGCTGACCTTCTCTTTCGATACATTGACAATTCTCAATGATAAACCTCTTCAGGTCCTCTTGATCAGCGCCGGCACTCAATTGGCGTTCAATCGAGATAGTCTCGTCGGTCATTTTGAGATAGTAGGTGGTAGAACCCTCTGTCCAAACGTGGCAGTCAACGAGCAGTTCATTAGTCCATTTGAAACAAGTACTGCAGTTCTCTATGTCCAGGCATTCGCATTGATGTTTTCCGTCCATGGCGGAGATTTCTAATGTGAAGAGATGAAGGAATGAAGAGATGAGGAAGAAGGCCCTTTTTTTTTTTTTTTTTGCAAAGCCCGTGACAGAGTCTAGTAAATTCCCGTGACCACGAGATGAGTTGAATTAGGGCCTAGAGAAGGGCGCTGTCTCAGGGACTTGGGGAGCTGTCTAGGACCTTAGAAAAGGTTGAAGAGTAAGCGAACACCTCTCATTATGAGATCACTGTATGTAGTCTCTAATGGAATATCTCTTTGATAGCAAAGCTTAACGTACTGAGGCCAGTGTAGTAACCTTGGGATCTACTCTCAAGCCAAAAATATGCCTAGTTTCGTCGAGGAGGAGGAGAAGATAGGATCAGATGCAGGACAACGACGTACTCCTCCTTCTCCCCGATTCTTTTTTAAAGCAAACTGGCTGCAGTTGCCTATTTTCAATTTAGGATTGTTTGAGAGGAGCAGAAGGGCCTCTTGATTCTCTTTGGCAAGTTGAGTTTAGGGGCCTTTTAGTATGGAACAATGGATCGGGAGCCAGTTCAATATCACATTGAACGTCTGCGCTTTAAGAAGAAAAAGGAACCAGCGCCGAAGGGTCAAGCACAAGTATCTCCATGAACGTCTGGAGGCTACAAGCCAGGCCAGGGTAGTTGTTTTACTTTAAAACAACGACGGCAAAAAAAAATAAGGCTGAGCTCTATGAAATTAGCACAAGTTTCTTGGCGGCTTGCACTCCATTCGAGGCTCGCAAACACAGTCAGCATAGGGAGGTGTCTTGTCGCTTGAGCAATGAGTTCCGGGGATAGGAATTCCAAAGATCTCCTTGGAGCCAGGAAGGTATTGGGGACACAACAACTGGCCACGGTTCTGACTGCAGGAGCAACCGTGTCGACAGGAGTAGCCCAGAGGATCGTCCGAGCAAAACAGATCATACGTGAGGAGAGCATTCACTTCAGCATCTGTGGCGTTGGAGTTGAGCGATGGATCGAGGGGCGCTGCACTAGCAACGTAGATGCAAGCAACAGCCAAAACCTTGAGTAGAAATGAAGTTTTCATTCTGAGAAATTCTATCGTTTCGAGATCAAAAGTGTGATTGGAGAGTGATTGGGAAAGATATCGATTAGAAGATTGAAATATGAGTAGCCTGGTAGTCCTAAGCTTGCAAGAGCGCAATTGCATTGGTTGGCCCATGTTTATGTTACCTGGTGTTGATCCAGGCTTGAGAGGCAATGAAGAGGAGCTGTCAAAAGAAAGAAAGAAAAAAGAAAAAAAAAAGTTGAGATGAGATGTCTTCGAATTAGCAATAACAAAAAAGGGGAACAAGGCGGGTCTCACGCTACGCTAGCAAAAGGAATCTTGAGAGTGATGATGGATGTTGGGTTGGGTTGGTTGAAGCTGCGAACATTTATACAGTTGAAGATAGGCGCAATGTTTACCGGACGAAGCCCTGCTTCGTAGGCGCCTGCCATGAGTGCCAGAGTCTTGAAAACACCACGATTTCTCAAGATATGGCATGAGATCGTAAGCTAGAATTGACACGACTCCAAACAACCTATGTAGAAAAGAAGTCACTGCTGTGTCAGTTTCAACTGATTCTCATGAGAGCAAGCAAGCAAGTCAAAGAAGCGTTAACCGGCTTAATTCGGCGCCGAGCATTCGCAAATTGGACGACGGATCAGTTGACCTGCGACACAGCAGCTGGAAAGATGGCTCTTGTGTAAATTGATTTTTTGCTTAAGAAACCAAGATGACCTGTCCATCTTGAGTGTCTAGGCAAGGCCGTGCAAAAAACAAGTAAAGGCGACCAAAGTTAGCCAAAACAAAGCAAGGCCGAGCAAGGCCGAGTGAAGCCGAGCAGAGCCGAGCAAATCTGACTGGCTAGCACGCTCCATACTGTTTTCATGTACTCGTGCCCCAAATGTGTGCGCAGCTAGTGAGCTTGTGACACATGGACTCTCTGTTGAAGTAACGATCGATTGTTCTTGTAAATGGGCCAACAAGGGAACCAAAGGCTGGCTGTTTTTGTAGGTGGTATCTTGAGTTAAGGTTCTCTTTTGTACCTGTGAAAAATAACTCAACGGATATTCTCATGGCGGTCGTTTTTTTTCTTTCTTTTTCTTATCCTCTGCTCACACAGGACTGGGAGATGCTGCTGTGCTTGTGAAAAATTCGACCTGCATGAATGCTCGGCTGTTTATATTTTTTGTTCTCTTTATGTTATTTTCTATACATGCGCCAGTCTGTTGGCGCTACCATTCTTGTGCACACCGGTCCATCTGACACACATCTATGCCATGTTTGTCCAGACTAGCTAGAGGTGCGAGAACGTGTTGAACATATTCCTTGCTGAATCCCCTCACTAATAGTAGATGCCTTCGTGCCTTCTACCTCAATGTCTTAAGCGGCATTCAAAACAGCCAAGTCCCCTGAGCCATGATAACATACTGCTTCGAGAAGCTATAAAAGGGTCTCTACATTTCTAAATCTCTAGCTCCAACATCCAACCCCAATATCTCTACCCTTCCAGTACGTTTCTATCCTGGCACTGTCTGGTCTATAGTGTGTTTGTTCCGAGGCAAATTTTCTGACTCTGATTTGTTACAATTGGCACAGTATCACCCATCCAGAAAGATATTCATCCCAAGACTCAAGACCTTTCCACACTATGAATCTCAAGTACAGTGTCATTGCAAGCCTCCTCTGTGTTCAGACAGCACTTGCTCAGAGCAGGATTATATTCTATACGGCCACCGGCTGTGGAGGAAGTGGACATTCCAGAGCTCCTGATGTCTGCACAACAGGAATGCCTGGTGTCCTTTACTCAAGCATCAGGGCCACAGTTGATCGCGGTTTTACCTACGACCTTGCCGCATACTCATCTCAGCGTGATCAGATGTGTATGATTCCTTTGGGCGAAACTTCTCGCGGGTGTCTCACTGCTGGTTTGGAGCACAGCCTGACTGGTGCAACGCTGGTTTTGTATGCTCCATGTGGCAGACCAAGTATTTGCTTTATGAAAGCCAAGTCGTCTATCCCAGAAATTGACGATGGATTGGGTGACCTCCATGTTTACACCAACAGAACAACCAATGTCTCTCACTATGTGAAGATGTCTGAGAAGACTGACAGTTTGTTGAACGGACTGAGTGAAGATGAGAAGTCCAAGTACATCGTATCGAATGCCGACTATATTGAGTTGCCTGGCGGAAAGATTGAGCCAACCGATCGCCTTCAGAATGAGTCCAAATAGAGTCTCCGCTCCACTTCCATTCTTCTTCAACTCCTCCTCCACTCCTTTTCTACCCCTCCCCCCCTTCCTGTCATCTTCCCACGATATAACCGCACTAAAATGAAGACTATCTTCAAATCTGTCAAAAGTAATGGCGGAAAGAAAGTGTAGACATCAACACTCTCTCTAGGGTTTGAAACGAGTTAAACACAAATTTGCTTGGCTTGCACACCCCTCCTTCATCCTGAACAATAGTAATGGTTCGAATCACAGTCACCTCGGTGTATACTTTTAGCTTGCTCTTCTCCCAAAACCATTCTTGATTGTGGGCTAGTAAGTTGCTAGATGCCTTCTTCACCTTCTCTCGTCAACGAATAGAGAGAAAGGGAGACTCCAAGAGTTGCGTGGAATCTTGTATGATGGACTTTTTGTTGGAAAGGTCAAAGCACACGTGCTCCTTGGTGGCACTCTTTGGTGAGGTGTACCCATTTAATGTGCATTTTCGGCACTGACATCTCGCGAGCAATGAGACTGATAAAGTTAGTTTGCTTTTGGATCAGCTCACTGCTCTAGATGTTGTTCACTCAGATGAAGCTTTTGTAAACGTCAAAAGCAGTGATGGAGGGAGGCGGAAAGATTCTGTTGCTGAGCCTTTTTCCTTTTCCCTAGACAAAGTCAGAACAGATCGACCACATAGTCCCCATTAATTGAAAAATGCCATGAAGAGCCATCCTGCCGACCATAGCTGCCATCGCCACATTCCCACTCGGCAAAGCCCAAAAGTATATTTGTTATAGTTAAAGAAATGGAGTTACTATTGACAATGTGTTTCTGTGTTGACTGAGTCTAAAATGGCGAGACTACCTCTGGATGTTCGGATATTTGGAATAGCAATCGAGAATATTGTATGTGCTAGCCGAGTCTTACTATGACTACGGGCCATAGTTTTGTAAGACTCGACTAGCCTATGCAAAAGAACATAGCTGTATCAGCTGAACTCATCTCCACATTTTCTCACACCTCCACCTGGACCAAAAGCCGCTACGCGGCATGCACTCCAAGTATGTCAATGAGGACTATATCAACTTTTTTTTACTAATGCTTGGTTTCGATGGCGGGGATTTGGTAATGTAAATAGAGCGAGTGATGCGTTTGACTTAATGACCGCAAGTAGACTCAAGGTGAAAAAAGTTAATGTAAAGAAGGCGAAGGTGAAGAAGATGAAACTGAGAAAAGTGAAGATGAGGAGGGCGAAGGTGAGGGTGAAGGTAAGGGCGAAGGTGAGGGTGAGGGCGAAGGGATATGTATCATAGTTTCAGTGATGGGTGGATATCCGACTAACTGACTCGTGGCAGCCAAGTGTTCCTTTGATGTCGGTTCTTTCTCTCCTCCCTTCAGGAGAATTGACAGGCGCGTTTGGCTCGTTTGTTCATTTCACATGGAAAGTTCAGGTGTTCAGGATCCTTTTGTGAAGTTTTGTCCGCTCTCTACCCATTTGCTCCACATGCTGAGGTTGCACTTCCAGCCAGCCTAAAGGCAGATTGCGCAAAGCAAGTATGCTCTTTTTAGCCCCGTGAAGGGCAACTTGGCTATCCAATTAAATCGAACAGTTTATTCAGAAAAAGGGTCTCCTACAAACTAAATAAATCAAACCAAGAGTCCCCAATGCCATTTTCCCAAGAGTAGGTAAATAAATGCCCCTCCCCCCTTTCTGTTTTTCAAGAAGACTTTCTAAGGGCTCCCTTAATGGAAATCCCGCACCAGGGCACCTTACGCGCCATGGAGGATATGACGCTCCATCATCGTGAGTCGTTTACAAATGATCTTGAGGTAACACAAATGGCAAAGGTCTTCTGCATTTTCAGGTCGTGCTGGGTCAATGTACTGCTCTACAATTGCATTGTGGTCGTGCTCATCAACATTAAAGCCACTGGTGCTCTCATTCGAAATGTCATTTTTGAACAGTTTGTTGGATTTTTTGAGTTCAAGACACTTCTCTTGAAGAACCTCCAGTTGCTCCTCCAGCAATGATAAACTTCTATCGATATCGGATAGCTTGCCATACTCGATTTTATCCCGGACAATTTTAACGATAGTATTGTAACATCCATATAGTAGGAGTGCCGCAACGGGTACTGAGACCACTGCGACAATTGGAACAACCGCTGCCATACCAACAACTGGAAACACTGCACTTGCAATGGACGCAATGCCAAGGCAAATACTTATACCACCAGTTAAAACAATTAGCAGCGCTTTTTTGCGAGCATTGCTGCCAACTATCTGCCTCCTTTCTCTGACAGATTTTTGTAGCTCGACTATGTTGCGAAGAATGTAAGTTGGAGTAGTGAGGTCGATTTGGTTGCACAGTAATTTGTATGCCTTGTGGTCCTCTTTTTTTACAACTTTTTGGAGGTACTCAAATTTTGGCTTTTCATCGGATATATAATTTAGCATACTGTTCAGGATATCATCGTATTTGGAAACGATATCGAGATACTCTTTCCTCTCGTCCTCTGCAAGAATGGTAACATTCAGTGACCTCAGCTCTTTGATAAATCCAGTGAAACGTTCTGCCGATTGACCCAAAAGGTTGAAGACTTTCATCGGCATGAAGGTTGTTTTCTTGCTCTCTGTCATTTTAGCAGCGTTCGAATAGTCTAGAATCAACGTTTCAAATGAAAATGAGTTCCAAGTATAAGTTAAGTATCCTTTTTGGAAAATAAAAATAAAACTAAAAAATGTAGAGCAACTTGTGTGGGGCTTTCAGGATAGGGGATGAGCCAAAGAATATGAAGCAGCAATGGACGAAATAATGATAGGGGCGGGAAATGGATGACGGCTGTGTAGATTCTCGAGATGCTAGTGGGTATCTAGACAGATAATTACCTCAGACAAGGCGATGGAGGGCACAGGGAAGTATTGGGGAGAGAGAAGAAGTGAGATTTGAAGTGAGCAAACAAAAAACACCACCTCTTTTTATAAAAAGTGAGGTCAGAGCTGAGTAGGGCGAAGACAAAGGCAAAGGCAAGGGTGAAGGCAAGGGCGAAGGCAAGGGTGAGGGCGAGGACAAGGACGAAAGTGAGATGCTATAAGCAATTTGGACTGGATGATGGACAACAACACTATACAAACAGGAGGGACTGGCCTGTGGCAGCCAAGCATTCATAGCGGTGTTACTTTTTGAAAATTTTGAGAAGAGAGCCCGACCAAGTGACCCTGGTAATACAGACTGAAAATTGATGTGGGCGAAGGTGTGGGCAAAGGTTTAGGTGGCGGGGGGTGTTTTATTCCTGCTATGCCTGCTATTTGGTGGGGCACAAGAAGAACAAGTGGATTTTATCACCAGACCCATTGTAGCATATCCTATAGTTAGGAGAGGTCTTGCCTCCATTTCAGATGTCGCATCTCAGTGGTAGCAAAGACTCAATGAAGATATCTCCATTAGATTGAACAAGCATGATGTGGGATTTTTAGCTTTCAAAATCCTGTCCAACGTGTCAAACTATCTTGTTTCCTTTCCTCAGGGAAGAGAGAAAATCGCTATGAACGCTTGGCTGCCACAAGCTAGGCGGCGCAGCTAAGTTTGTGATCGCTGACCAAACACTGAATAGTCCTGACGGCTTTGGCTCTGAGAATTGATTGATAATGAAACAAGACTATTCTAGCGGCCATTCCATAAACTCCAGTGTCATTACTCTTCCTATGCGTTTCTAACCTGGTACTGTCTCGACTATCTCTTTGTCTGTCAAAATTTCAAAATCCCTGCAAATCTGTTCCAGATTTGTTCCCCAAAAGAGATGAAGGGATAGTATTTTTGCCCTTTGTCAAATTTCCTAACCCTGGCTTGTTACAGTTTGTGCAGCGCCATTCCCCCAGAAGGACATTCGTCCCAAGACTCAAGACCTCTCTTCACTATGAATCCCAAGTGTGTGATTCCATTGGGTGAGACCTCTTGTGGGTGTGTCGCTGCTGGTTTGGAGCACAGCCTGACTGGTGCAACGCTGGTTTTGTATGCTCCATGTGGCAGACCAAGTATTTGCTTTATGAAAGCAAGTCGTCTATTCCAGAAATTGACGATGGATTGGGTGATCTCCATGTTTACACCAACAGAACAACCAATGTCTCTCACTATGTGAAGATGTCTGAGAAGACTGACAGTTTGTTGAACGGACTGAGCGAAGATGAGAAGTCCAAGTACATCGTATCGAATGCCGACTATATTGAGTTGGCTGGCGGAAAGATCGAACCGACCGATCACCTCAAAACAAGTCCGAGTAGAGCCCCACTCCCCTTTCCACTAAACTTTGCGTGATTTCACCACACTAAAATGAAGGCTATCTTTAAATGTGCCAAAAGTAATGATGGAGAAAGCCGAAGTATAAAGTTGGGAAAGTACACGTGCTCCTTGGCGGTGTAGTTTTATGGGGGGCCCACTTAATACGCGCTTTCGACACTGGCGCCTCACGAGCAACGAGACCGACAAAGCTGGCTTGCCTTTAATTGTTCCTCACTCAAATGAAGGAAATTTGTATGAATCAGAGGCTATAGTGCAGGGAGGTGAAAGATTCTGTCCCTGAACCTTTTTTACTTTCGCTCGGTAAAGTCGAACAGATCTGCCACATGGAGTCACTGATTACAAACGTCATGAAAACTCATACTGTTGGCCATCGTTGTCATCGCAACTTCCTACTCGACGAAACCCAAAGTAAATCTGCCCAAGTTAAAGAAACGGGGTCACTGTTGACACCATGTTTCTACGCTGGCAGGGTCCAAAATAGCGTAATTACCTTTGGATGTTCGACAGATGTTCGGAAGGGCAATCGAGAATGCAGCCGAATAAGCAGGAATTAGAAAAGACTCCAAATTTACCACAGAAACACGTTTAGTAGACGTGATAGACCAGAAATGCCCAACTCGGATGATTTTTTTTTTTTTTTTTTTTTTTTTTTTTTCGTAGGACCAACATTGGGTTGGAGCAAATTCTAAATGTCAATAAAGACTTCTGACAATATTTTTTTATTTCATTTCATTTTTTGTTCTTGTTCTTGACAACTTAGTTAGGCGACAAAAAGTTGCAAGTGAGCAATCACTTTTACCACCCAAACTCCTCACAGTTGCATCTCCTAGGCTCCGGTCCACATTTGCTCATACTTTCACCAGGAAGTAAGGCCGTCAAACGGCACGCATTCCAAACCGAGCACGAGAGAGTGCAGCCGAGTCCAGCGTTTGCCATAGGCGAAGCCATGGTAAGCATGGCCAAGTAAAAGACAACTGTATAAGTGATGCGGCCAAACATGGATGAAACGATCTTGAGATGATGCCCTGAGATAAGTAACAAGGATTAAAGGGTAAATGTTCTCAGTGATTTGGATGGGTATTAAACACATGGCATGAATGCTTTAGAACTTGTCAATCATTACCTGAGATGGATTCAAAGATGTTTTTTTGCAAATGCTGTGTCAAGCTCGAGACTGGATGCAGGGCGATGCGTAGGGGTGGGTTATTTACTCTTAAGGATCGGTCAACTTTTATACTAATGCTTAGTTTCGATGGCGAAGACTTGGCGGAGTAAATAGAGCGATAGGTACAATGGACATAATTGACGACATGGGGGGTGAAGTTGAGAAAGGCGAAGTTGAGAAAGGCGAAGTTGAGAAAGGCGAAGTTGAGAGAGGCGAAGTTGAGAAAGGCGAAGGTCACGAAGGTGAAGATGGGAAAGGTGAAGGCGAGAAGGATGAGGGTGAGAAGGGTGAAGGTGAGAAGGGTGAAGAGGGTGAAGGAGGGAAAGACACGGGTGAAGAGGATGAAGGTGGGGAATGCGGAGGTGAGAAGGCGAAGATGAGGAGAGCGAAGGTGGAGAGGGCGGAGATGAGGGCGAGGGCGAGGGCAAGGGCGAGGGCGAGGGCGAGAGAACAAATGGTAGAATTCAGGGGCGAGTGGATATGGGACTAGCTAGTGTGTGACAGCCAAGCTTTCATAGCGACGTTGGTTTTTGAACCTTCGATGTCAACGCTTTCTCTTGCTATGAGGAGTCCAAGTGTATCGTAGAGTTGTCTGACTGAAAGATCGAGCCGACCAATCGCCTCCAAAATGAGTCCATACAGAGTTTCCACTCCTCTTCAACTACTCTTTCACCTCCTTCTCACCCCTCACCACTCGCTTTCCCGCGACCTCTTCGCAATAAAATGAAGACCATCTTCAAATGTGCCAAAAGTAATGGCGGAGAAAAAGTACAGACTATAACAGGACTAACATGAGTAGGGTTGATAGGGGCATATGATATGGAGTGGATACTTGGGAGGAATGGTATGAGGTATGAAGACAATGATGTCCAAGGATCCTTGTAGGGCGGAAAAGGGGTCAGTGTAACGTAGGCAGAGTCATTGCAACAAAGGGAAGGGGGGTTTGAGAAATTTGCACGCCCGATCCAACTTGGGGTCTTAATGATACAGGGAAGCAAAAGCAACATGAACGAATCGATCAAGGATGTTTTATACTCAAGCAATCGCTGTTAATAGCATACCAACCATGCAAGAGAGACACAGAACTTTGAAGCAAATCGTCACCCAATGTGGCTCCCGAAACCAATGGATTTATTACAAGGACCGGCGGTCAATATTTACCCCGAAATAAGGCGACCTCAACTTGAGCCGCATTCGAGTAACTAAAAATTGGAATCTATCCATTCTCCTCTGACCTCTTCCAAAATTTGAGATTTGGCAATATTCAATACTGTCTATCCTGCGAGCCTTACATAGTTGAATACTTCAACAATATATACACTTTGACATACTCTACTATTTCCACAGGTTTAGTATTAAAAAAAAAAAAAAAAAAAAAGATAGCCACGAGCGAAACTGTATGTATTTTCTAGTATCCTACTGATGAAGTGTTGTTGCGATATAAACTGGGTTTGTACGCGAGAAACACTTCATTCGGGTAATTGGTGTTTTGGTCTGCCATATCAGACAATGACCCGACATTAGCCTCTGTTGGAATAGGTTGAACTTCTCAAATAGGAATCCAAACTAAAAGGTGACGATTACCACCTCTTCCCATAAATAGTTGCGTACGAATAAGTCTGTGAGCTCTGGGCCACACTACACAGAGGGGGGGGGGAGGTCTAGCAATGCAAAAAGACACTGTGGGACACCAACAAAGGTTGATTTCAAATATTGGAGGAGATAAATCTATTTCAGGCGACTTTTAAGCAATATAGTATAGAAGCAGTCGAGCCAGTTTTGTTGCTAAGACCCGCCAAAATTAAGCTTATTACTCGGATTTGTTTGTAAAATATAAATGTAACACTTCTTTTCTGTGGAGGTGCTCTCGAGAGGCGGTCTAACATGCTCTTAACATGTACATCCACATGCTCAAAAAGAAGAGTCAACAACAGCAGAGAAATCAACGACCCGAAAAAGGAAGAAAAACTTCGGGGATACACTAACGACGGATACAAAGAATTTGAGAGTGATAAAAAGAGGAGTCAAGGAAAGGTGAATTGAAGGTGGTATGGCTGGGTTAAGTGGGCGAATGTGTAGGCGGAATAAAAAAAAATACGACCGGGTTCTTATTGTGTTTCCTTAGGACACGTCCTTCAACTATCGCCTTACCACTGTCAGAGTTACGGAAGATCTGTTGGCGTTGGTGAATGGCGAACGTGCGTCTAGAGTGTGAATATCAAGTAGATCAGTCTGGCCATTTGCAAGACATACTACAGATAGAGTAAAACTACCTCAATTAGCTTGAGGCACCCATGGCTATCCGGCCTCCTCATCAACCCTCACTCTCTTGTTCTTTATGGAGGGCGTGAGCAGAACGTACGGAGCAGCGTTTTTTTTTTTTTTTTTTTTATCGAACGGAACGTGCTCCGATCTCATTTCGATAAGCCGTACTAGACCTCTGAAAGCGGTCTTAACGAAACGAGTTATCGGATGAGAATTCCGTTCGTTGAGAAACACTGGTACGGAGTCAGCTCAATTCCTTCTTCTGGTGGTGTCGACGAGAGCGGATGCTGAGGGCGGCTCTAGAGAACCTCAGAGACTTCCTTCGCAAAATTTTAGGTATGCTTCTTGTGTTCAGAAAGGAAAGATGCCACAAATGCGACAGTCAGAGCATTCTACATTGAAAACATGCGGTGGCTTTCGTGGTTTACTTTCTGCAAAGGCCAGGAGTGTCCGCAGCGGTCCTGGCTTGAAAAACCACTTCGTTTGAGAGATGTGGGCAGGAAACCAAATACACTGGTGTATTGCACGGCCGGCACTAAGCACACCTTCATATCGAGGCAGAGTATATAGATCGATTGAGAGGCCTCTCCCCTCAGTGATTACAGTGTAGGTAGTTGAAATATCAATTCTTGTTTTCCCAACTCTAACAATATTGCGGCGTTCGGTCGGGCTGCCTTCCGCTTTTGCTACGAGCAGCAGATATCCGTTATCGCGGTGGATTTGAATTCATAAATGCTTATCTCCTTTTCCCATGTGGGGTCTGAGAATATTCTGACTGACAAATTCACCTTTCTGCCTCCGATATGTTTGGCGGCAGCTCCAAATGATTCTTCAACAAAAAGCCTAGCAACTCTCGTGGCTGGCGATGTTAGCTCTCCACTGATGAAAATTAGTTGGGTTGAAAAAAAAAGGTGCCAAAAGACGGTAGAAGAATCGCTTGCTAACAGGATCATTACCACTTCTTTCCAAAAAGAGTAGTGGCTCGGATTTATGCAACGACCGATATGAAGAGACCCAAAACCTTTGCGCGGATTGGCTCATTTAAAATCAGAACCCTGTTCAAGCTACAGCAAAGGTAAAGCCGGCAAAGAGGGAGAGGGCTGAAAAAAAAAATTGGTGTAACGTTCCACCTTTACAAAATAGAGTCAGCATCGTTGGACCAAACAAAAACATCGCCTTGAACGTCTGGAGGCTACAAGCCGGGCCAGGGTAGTTGTTTTATTTTATAACAACGACGGCAAAAAAAGGCTGAGCTCTATGAAATTAGCACAAGTTTCTTGGCGGCTTGCACTCCATTCGAGGCTCGCAAACACAGTCAGCATAGGGAGGTGTCTTGTCGCTTGAGCAATGAGTTCCGGGGATAGGAATTCCAAAGATCTCCTTGGAACCAGGAAGGTACTGAGGACACAACAGCTGGCCACGGTTCTGACTGCAGGAACAAGCATGTCGACAGGCATAGCCAAGAGGGTCGTCCGAGCAAAACAAGTCATACGTGAGGAGAGCATCCACATCTGTGTCTGTGGAATTGAGCGTTGGGTCGAGGGGCGCTGCACTGGCAACACAGATACAGGCAATGGCCAAAGCCTTGAGTAGAAGTGCGGTTTTCATTCTGAGAAACACCATCGTTTCGAGATAAAAAGGGCGATTGAAGAAATTATCAATTAGAAGATTGAACAATGAGTAGCCTGGTGGTCCTAAATTTGCTAGCGCGCAGTTGAATGGTTGGTCCGTGTTTATGTTACCTTGTCTTGATCCGGGCTTGGGAAGCGATGAAGGGGAGCTATGAAAAGAAAAAGAAAAAGAAAAAGAAAGCTGAGTCGACGTGTCTTCGAACCTGAAAGAACAAAAGGGGAACAAGGCGGGTCTCACGCTACGCTATCAAAAGGAATCTTGAGTGTGGTGATGGATGTTGGGTTGGGTTGGTTGAAGCTGCGAACATTTATACGGTTGAAGATTGGCGCAGTGTTTAACAGACAAGGCCCTGCGTCGTAGGCAATTGCCATGAGTGTCAGAGTCTTGAAAACAACGCGATTCTCAAGATATAGCATGAGATCGTAAGCTAGAATTGACACGGCTCCAAACATCCCATATGGAAGACAAGTCACTGTTGTGTTTGTGTTCAACCGATTCTCATGAGAGCAAAAAGGTGAAGTGAAGAGGCGTTGCCAGCTTGATGTGGCGCCGAGTACTTGCAAATTGGACGACAGATCAGTTGACCTGCGACACAGCACCTGGAGAGATGGCTCCTCTTGTGTAAATTGACTTTTGCCTAAGAAACCAAGGCGGTCTGTCAATCTTGAAAGTCTAGGCAAAGCCGTGCAAATTCCAAGCAAAGTCGAGCAAAGTTAGCAAAGACAAACAAAGCCGAGCTAAGCCTACTCTCTGTTAATGCAACGATCGATTATTCTTGTACACAAGGGTCTACATGAAAACCAAAAGCTTGTTGCCTTGTAGATGCTGATATCTTGAGTTAAGGCTCTCTTTTGTACCTGTGAAAAATGGCTCAACGTTTATTCTCATGGCTGTTGGTTTTTCTTTCATTCTCTCTCTTTTTCTTTTTCTTTTACTCGCATGGGGCTGGGAGGTGCTGCTGTGCTTGTGAAAAATTCGACCTGCATGAATGCTCGGATGTTTATATTTTTTGTTCTCTTTATGTTATTTTCTATACATGCGCCAGGCTGAAGGCGCTGCCGTTCTTGTGTACACGGGTCCACCTGACACACATCTATGCCATGTTTGTCCAAACTAGCTAGGGGTGCGAGAACGTGCTGAACATATTCCTTACCGATTTCTCTAGCCAAGAGAGGATGTTTTTTGTTCTATCTGCCTCAAAGTCTTCAAATTAGCCAAGCTCCTTGAGCCAAGATAATAATCTACTTCGAGACGCTATAAAAGGGCCTCTACACTTCTAGACTTCTAACTCCAACATCCAGCCCCATTATCTCTACCTCCCAGTACAATTCTAGCCTCTTTGTGCAGCGCTATTCCTACAGAAAGACATTCGCCTCAAGACTCAAGACCTTTCCACACTATGAATCTCAAGTACAGTGTCATCGCAAGCCTCCTCTGTGTTCAGACAGCACTTGCTCAGAGCAGGATTATATTCTATACGGCCACCGGCTGTGGAGGAAATGGACATTCAAGAGCTCCTGATGCTTGTACAACAGGAATGCCAAATACCCTTTACTCAAGCATCAGGGCCACAGTTGATCGCGGTTTTACCTATGACCTTGCCGCATACTCGTCTCAGAATGGAGAGATGTGTGCTATCCCCTTAGGCGAAACTTCTCGCGGGTGCCTCAGTTCTAATTTGGAGCAGAGCTTGACTGGTGCAACGCTGGTTTTGTATGCTCCATGTGGCAGACCAAGCATCTGCCTTACAGATGCCAGGTCGCCAATCCCAGAAATGGATGATGGATTGGGCGACCTCCATGTTTACACCAACAGAACAACCAATGTCTCTCACTATGTGAAGATGTCTGAGAAGACTGACAGTTTGTTGAACGGACTGAGTGAAGATGAGAAATCCAAGTACATCGTATCGAATGCCGACTATATCGAGTTGGCTGGCGGAAAGATTGAGCCAACCGATCGCCTTCAGAATGAGTCCAAATAGAGTCTCCGCTCCACTTCCATTCTTCTCCAACTCTTCTCCAACCATTTTTCCACTCCCTTTCTATCCCCCTCCCCTTTCCTACTCACCTTCCCGCTGTCTAGCCACAATAAAATGAAGACTATCTTCAAATAGTGCCAAAAGCAATGATAGAGAAAGAAAGAGTAGAATTCAACGAGACTAACATGTAGCATGTGCAGGACTATGTAAGGGTGAAGTTAAGCGAGACTTGGGAGGTGTGGTATGAAGAATGAGGGCAGTGATATCCAAAGGTCCTTGGGAGGGTGGAAAAGTAGTTAATGCATCGTAGGCAGAATCAGAAAGCGAGTGAGGGAGTGAGAGAAAGACGGTCCTCTCACAGACACTCTTTCTCGCATAGTGATTCTCTGCAAAAAAAATAAAGAGAGAGTAGAGACGCCTGTAGTAAGGGCGATCGAACACGCGAACTTTCTAAACTTGACAACTCTCAGGGCCTCGGATTACAGCTCTCTGAGGCGTCAACAAGGGTAGAGTGCAACCCCATTCCCTCTTTTAAAAAATCGATACCTGAGTTCTATGACACTATGCCTCAACAGGATAGGATCCCTTCTTCTTTCATTTTGGCATTGTTCTTGCCGGAAGGATTTGAGCTATTCATTCTCCTAGAGTGGAAAGAAAACAAAAATCAAGCCCTGGTTGTTGGAATGTTGTATGACAAGGTGGACGCGCTCTCTCCTCTCGGGCCGTGACTGCTCCTTTTTTCCTTCAATAACACCCTGGACCAAGGGAAAGGGGGACCATTCATTCTTTGCTCCGACTCCTTTCTCGGGAATAGATAATGGCTCCCATGTCTCTGTTGGCTCGCTCTGGAACTCAGGCTGCACGCGTATGTCGATCGAGACGCCCCGATGCCTCCCGCCCTAGTGCTGAACCCGTTTACCATGTCTTATGTTTCGTTGGATCAACTCCTTCAAAAAAAAAAAAAAAAAAAAAAAAAAAAAAAAAAAAGAATGAGCCTTTTGCGAATTTCAGGGGAAGGATACTAACAGTGCCACAAACCACTAATGGCCGGACGATTATCCATTTAGCAGAGTGCTTCCAGGATCCCTTGCTCTAGACCAGTAACATATACCACCAGAGTAAGTTTACATTGTGCAAGTCCACCACCAATGGTCATGACAGAACACTTCCTCTCCATGCCAACCTTGCTGACCAACGAACTCATCGATCAACGTCATAGGCATTCACTTCCTCATGGCAGCTCGCTAACCAGAACACAGTCTCGGCACCACCTACTACCAACGCCAGCACTCCTTCTTCCAGCACTGATGGAAAGCCTACAAGGAATGCACTCCCCTCAGAACCGGCCACAGGAGTATATGGCGCCCTTCTCCGTGGTCTGGCTAAGGTCACCGGACACTATACGGTCAGTCAGACAGCCATGCGGTCAACACACCGGTTCTACGAGATTTGTGCCGAACAACTGAACGAAAAGCGATCATTCTGGCTGGATAGTATGTGTCTTTTACTCGTTCTGATCCATTCTTTTTTTTTTTGGAGACTACCGGATCACTGCAACACATGTGAGCTCGCTGTCAAGATGAAAGCGATCATTTTTCACTAATCCTACGACACTCTATTTGCTTGGAAAATAGCATGCGGTCTTCCAGACAATTTCCAGACTTGGTTCTCGATCACACAACTACATGTCTGGCTTTTGATGGTCCGTATTCGAGGCGAAAAGGATGGAAAGGTCTTCCAGCAACAGCTTGTCAATCATTTTTTCCATGATATCGAGGATCGTATGAGATACAACCACAAAGTATGTGGACCATGAAAGGGGGGAATTGTAGACGTGCTTGCTCCAAGATGTCAAGATTAGTTTGGAAGCATTTCTACTGCATTTTGACTTGCTGATCTAACGCCTTTCATACGATAATTCGATTCTTCCTTCCCCCGCCCTAGATTTCCTCTGGAAGGATCATTAACACCTATATGAAGGATTTCTTGGCCCAGTTCCATGGTGGTGTCCTGGCGTATGACGAGGGAATGTGCAAGGATGACCCGATCATGGCTGCAGCACTTTGGAGGTAACGACTCGATTTCAACAAAGGAAAAAAAAAAAAAAAAAAAAAGAATTGGAAAGGGACCATGCTGATCCCCCTCCCTCTTCCTCTTCCTCTGGATAATATTTTTCTCTAATAGAAACCTTTTCACGTCAAGTGGCAACCCAGTTCAGATTGCCATTTTGGTCGACTATGTTCGCAAGGAGTTGCAAATTCTGGATAATACGAGCTCGGATAACTTTTTGGAAACTCGCATCCTTTTCGGAACCGTTGCCAAGCCTCTAACAGGTCTGCCCGGAAAGTAGTTGCCCTTTACCCCTGTCTCTCTCTCTTCTTCTCCTTCCTCCTCTCTGCTCACTTTGCAAATATAGAACAGTGGTGTAGGGCTTATTTGAAATATACAGCTTGTCTTGTTACAAAGGTTGGAATTCGAAAATGATGCTGCCTTCCCCCTATTTACTACATTAGACGGTGGTTGGTGTCCTTACTTTGCATCAAGTGGTCTATTGTGGTGTGTTGAACGATTAGTGGTTTAGTATCGAAAGTCTCGCTTTGACAACATGGCAAAAATTATAAAGAATTTTTTTTAAAAAAAAAATTGAAGCGCCTTACCTATTAAATCCCCCGCGCCGGTTCATGTACTGGCGGTACTGTCGTTGCTTTTTGATATCCGCACCACTGACATCCGACCCTGTCACCTTTTGGCCCTACAAAAATAAAATAAAAAAAGAAAAGAAAAGAAAAGCGAAAAACAATCGTTCAGGGAAGAGGACAAAATCGAGGATGTCCTGGTCCTGGTTTTCAAAAGCATTTTCCTTTGGGGGCAGTCGCGCACACACTTACTTTAGTGGATTCGAAGCCTCCAAAACCCATCATAGCCATCATACGCTCCTCTTGTTCCTCGGGCGTTAATTCCTCCAGTGGTTTCGACATGTCGACTCCTTTTTCTTTGTCTTTTCCGCCAGAACCACCCTTCTCATCATCGCTACTATCTTCATCACGACGTCTCCTCCTTGGATAATCGTCTCCGTCGGCATCATCCCTGCGATCTATAGAAGATGCCCATGAAAAATCACAAAAGTCAGCGATCCCGATCTGCTTTGCCAAAACAATCCTCTTCTTTGCAAGCTGTAATGACTGTTGTGTTTCCAGTAACTGTACCTCGACGACCTCGTGGGCTTCTTGACCTTCCATCGCGGCCTTTTTTCCCCATACAAATTGAACAATAAGAAAAGCGTTAATAATCAAAGATCATACTATGCAAACCCAACTTAACAAAGTAAGGCCTCAGAGAACAACACAACTTACGAATGGGTGAACGAGAGCGCGATCTGGACTTGGATCCTCTTCTACGCCTATCTTCTCGGTATTCCCGAGCTCGACCTCCATAGTGTTCACGGTCGCGAGACCGATCCCTTCGACCACTTGCTGCTGCTGCTCCTCCTCCTCCAAACCCATCTCGTGAACGAGAGCGATGTCGGCCGCCTCGATCCCTTTCTCGAGTATCCCTGTCCCTGTCCTTGTCCCTGTTGTCTCGGTCGCGATCACGATTCCGGTCTCGATTCCGGGGAGGAGAAGGGGATCTTCTGCGACGGGATGAGGCGTAATTGCTGGAATAAGAGATCTCGCCTTCCTCCTGTTCATCGGGAGCATCCCAATCCCTGGGTCGACGACGTTCTGGACTGTGGTGGTAGGACATGTTTGCGTATTAGGATTAGCTGCTGAATGGATGCTCTTGCGCGTGTGTTCTCTCTTTTTACACACACACACAGTCCTTGGCTTTTATATCTTCCTGGAGTCAACAAGGGTCGAGAAGCGAGTGAATCACTAATGGGACAAAGAGGAGGCATTCTATCTTTCTTCTCCACAGACAATGGTTAAAAGCCACGCCACTGGAAGGCGGAGGACGGGTTTGTCTCTCTTCCTCCTCTTTCCTCTGATCTTCTCGGAAGACCACTACTCATCCTCTCATTACGCGCAGATAAACACCCCCTAACAAAATGATCAACGTCTACTTTGACATCGCCATCGACGGACAGCATGCTGGACGTATCGAAATGGAACTTCGGGACGATGTCGTTCCACGGACAGCCGAGAACTTTCGAGCTCTCTGCACGGGAGAGAAGGGATTCGGGTATAAGGGTTCCCCTTTCCACCGTATTATTCCTGGCTTTATGATCCAAGGAGGTGATTTTACTCGCGGTAACGGCACAGGAGGCCAGTCTATCTATGGCTCAAGGTAAGGAGCTGCTCCTCTTCCCAAGCAATGAGACGACTATTACAATTCGCAACCCCTTCCCCCAAAAGAAAGGAGAACCAACATGCGTATCCCGATCCTCCCGATCCCGATCCCGATCCCTCTCCTCTCCCACCCAACTTCATATATTTTATAGATTCGAGGACGAGAACTTTGAGTTGAAGCATGAGGGCCCTGGCACACTTTCAATGGCCAATGCTGGTCGCCACACGAACGGTTCTCAGTTCTTTATCTGCACCGCCAAGACCTCCTGGTTGGATGGCAAACACGTTGTCTTTGGCAAGGTCACGAATGGTTTGAACGTTGTCAAGGCCATCGAGTCGTTTGGTTCTCGTTCGGGAACACCCTCGAAAAAGGTGGTTATTACTGCCTCTGGACAGCTCTAGACTTTTTTTTCAAAATCTTTGTAGTAAACATCCAGAAAAATAAATAGAAAAAAAAAAAAAAAAAAAAAAAAAGAAAGAAAGAAAGAACGGTTGCATTTCATTGAACACTATTTGTTGCGATGTGTGTGTGTGTGTTGTGTTGGAATATACAAGACTAGTAATTTTTATATGCATTAGGGGTAAAGAAAAATACTGGAATGCGCTTTCCTACTTGCTACTTTTCCTATTCTCTCTTATTATACAATGAGATCATCCAGTCTGTAGAATCTCCATGCGAACAACACGGTCATGATAAACATGGCCACTGCCTGGGCAGCATAGAGGTAAACAAAGTTGGGATCGTTGGACCAAATAGCCAAGATCATACCGATCAAAGCACCAAAGGCATTGGTGGCCATGAAAAGAGACATCACCACCGACTTCAGCTCGGTTGCTGCAGCCTTGAAGGCAAACTCGAGACCTGTAGCCGAGGCAAAGATCTCAGAGATACCAATAAGAATAAAAGCAGGCAATTGGGTCCAGATCGAAATGTCGTTGATCATATCCGAGACTTTTTCGGGCAAAACGACATCGTTGCCATCAAGATCCTTGCCAGTAAAGTTATAGAAAGGTCCAGTCTGGTACAGATAGTGCTGGAGGACCGTGACATAGACGAAGCAGAAACTGACAATCACATATCCAGTGATGATACGGGTGATGGGTCCAAGGCGCATGCCAAGCTTTCGGAGGAAGGGGAAGACAATGATATCCAGGATAGGGATAAAGATAACAATGACCAACGAGTTGACGAAAGAAAGCATCTCGGGCTTGAGCCATTTGGGACGTCTCATGTTGATACCCATGTTGATAAAGTTGTCAGACATGTTGTTGTAGAGGGCCCAGTAGAGTGGGTAGACGCAAAAGACCTTGCAGGCTTCCATGGTCTTTTCGAGATCCAGAACAAACTTTTGATCCCATTCCATCTCCGTACCGACGGGAGGCATGGCACCATGAGTCCAGTGAGTGCCCAAGGGGCGAGAACCGCGGTGATTGATAGCATAGACGAGGCAGCGGAAGGTCTTTCCAAGAATGGAGCCGTTGGGGGGACGGTCATAGTATCTCCTTCTTCCGACGGCAAAGATGACAGTGCCCACCACAAAGGCGATAGCAGGAATCATATAAGCATAGGCATAGGAAACATCCGAGACAGCGGGAGTGATACCTTGGCCGAGAAGACCTCCGACGTTGATGGCCATGTAAAAGTAACGGAAGATACGCTCGACAGTGACAGCATTGTTAATCGTGAAACCAGGCTTGGTGGGATGAGCGTAGTTCTCTGGTGGGACCTGCTCAGCAGCAAAGGCTGAGACGTTGGACTTGATACCACCTGTACCCCAAGATGTCATGGCAAAGAGAGAGACCATGAAAAGGGGCAGACCGGCTGTCTGCCTGAGGGTGTCGATCGCAGAGACACTGAGAAGGACCAAACCGAAGGTGTAGACAATCGCGAAGGCGAGAATTGTCTTAAACTTTCCGAGCCACTTGTCGGCGACGATCGCACCAAAGATGGTGGTAATGTAGGACATAAAAGTGAATCCGCGAGAAATGGCTGTAGCATTGCCCTTTGAAATCTTGAGATGCTCGAGCATATAACGTTGGAAAAGCATCGAGGCACCATAGTATGCGAAACGCTCACACAACTCGGCTATTGTGAAGAGGGAAAGGTTAAAGAGTGAACCCTTTGATTAGTCTTCATGTCATCCGTCTTCGAGAATAAAAGCTTTCCTCTCTCTTTCTCTCTCCTTCTTCTTCATATCAATGAATATGGTAACTTACTGACGATAATGAACCAAGTTGAAGATGGAATAGGACCAGCAACCTGGACATTGGCATCCAGGGTATCGCTTTGGATTTCCATGTGGTTACTGGACGAGTCGTACAGCTCGCCCTTGGACTTCTTCTCCAAATCAATGTCGGCCATAGTGGGATCGATGTATGACGAGTGAAGGTTGAGAGTGATTAACGTGGATGAAAAAAGGGGAAGAAAGAGAAGGAGGAAGAATAAAAGAAAGGAGGATGAAGAAAATAAGGAGAGGAAAAAAGGCGGATTGAGAGAGAGCTTAAGAGTGGATGAAAAGGTCAAATAGAGACGACAGACTCATGTTCGGAGACAGGAGCGCTATAAATCCTTTTTTTTTTTTTTTTTTTTTTGACAGGTGAGTATGCCGGAGTTGACCTCGCATGGCCGCATGTGTGGATCGTGCTATTGTCCCAGAGCGATGGCCTGGTTTCGCGGTTGACTACCTAATCGAGTGTGCATGCCACTCCAATAGACCACTGCAGCCAATAGTCATTCGAGAGACTGAGGCTTTTGGGGAAACAAAAGTCAACATCGAATTCTCCAGTCTGAGAGTCTGAGGCAGGTGTGGGTGCCTGGGAGGGTGGCTCAAATCCGAGGAAGCATGTCTCTTGGTAGAAGGGGGTGATAGGGTGGGAAACAATCTCGCCCATGCGGCGATCCATCACCAACAGAGCGGAGCACTTCCGGACTAACACTAAGAAAGAAGAAAAAGAAGGTCGCACGGTGAGCTTGTTGGTCAAAGAGAGATAATAGATCAAAAGTACGTCCCTGCAATAGGCCCTGGACAAGGTTGGGTGTCCGTCCATCACAAACGTCGAGTACGCCTCTCGGAATTAGCGCCGTCGTGGGTCTTCTGGCCTGTCTCTTGCCTTGTCTAGCAGACGGCGATTTCAAGCTAACCAGCCAAGGTTTCAATGGTTCATGCACGCATCTCAGGAGAGCATTGTGCCAATGGGCATCTCTCCATCACCTGCCAAGGAGAGAGGAGTAAGAGAAAGAGGGAAAACGGCGAAATAGAGTGGACATGATTTCAACATCCTGCTGCTTTGTTGTTGTACAATGGCTGCGGATGTATTATCAAATTCCCAAGGCGCCTCCTCTTTCCCGTATTTGTCTTCTACACTGCATTCTCCTTGTGCCCAAGTGTCCTGTGTCCAAACCAAACAGCAACAGCGGGAACACAAGGGCAAGGAGCCACAGATCAGTCCTGCTGTTGTATTATCGGCACGCTAGCGGCAACGCATGGACACTTTCTTTGCTGCCAGAGTGGACAGTCAATGTTCATTCACCAAATCCTCGCGAAAGTCTTGTGGAGGGAAGGGAGAGGGAGCTGTTACTGATTTGGCTTGTTTGCCAAACGGCCAAACAGTTTAAACCAACCTCTAATGTTGCCAATGTTGAAGAGGTTGCAGAGTTAGGCGGATTGCTCGGTGAAGCCAAAATTAGAGTGGGTGTCATGATCCGGGAGTATCCCCCTTTTTGATTTTCACTTTCCTATTGCCCAGAGAGCATATCTGAGGAAGCCTTATTCATGGAGCAGCGATCTCATTGAGCCATCCATGGATAAAACAACAGCATAAAGGCTCGTACATTTGTAGACATTTCCATTTTTGGTTACAACCCTGCTCGTGGTAAAAAAAAATCTCTTCCTCTCCCTCCCTCTCCCTCTCTCTCCTCTCTCTCTCTCCCACTTTCTCACTCTCATTTCATGAAAAAAGGTCCATTCACTGTGGCGCGGCCGATGTCGCTGATTTGTCATTCGTTCATTTTGAGGCTCTTTGTCGTCGTCTTCTTTTTTTTCCCACTACTAGTACAATCCGTTCATGCACTATCCTCATCTTCTCTGTGTTTTTCCCTCACTCTCCTCTCACACGTTCCCCAGAGACTTGGTAACCTTTACGCCACATTGTGTACCGTATATTCCTTTCTCGTCCCGGTTAACATGCAGAAGTATGTAGCCCAAATCAAGAAGATATCATTCCCGAGACAAGACTTTACCTCCAACCCACATTCTCCGCTTACCGATCCAAGAAAAAAAAATGAAAGGGGTTGTCCAGAATTGTGGTTGAATCCAGAACTTCTATCTGACATGATTGTGTCCAGCGGCTGAAGAGTAAGTTTTGAGTAGACTCTTGGTACCACCATGGGTGTCATTGTGCTAAACCCACAACTGATCTACCTCAGAATTTATCCGACCGTGTCCTTTTCTTATTCTCCTACAAACAGTCCAGATCCATCATAGCCCGATCATTAAAGAGAGAGTTCCCTAGGCCACCTTTAGAGAGGATAGGCGTAGAACAGGTGAGAAGAAAAGCTCAGAGGAATTGCCGAATGGAGAAAAACAATCTGGGCAGGTACACCTGAAAAAAATGGCCGACTCGCTGTTATTCATTTTGAGTTTCCTTCATCGGGGTTTACTAGCATGCATCAGGAGAGGGGAATGGGAGGGAGGGGGCCAGTCAAAAAAGACTGGAGCCATAGCTCAATCCGTTCTTCGGTGATTGTCCATCGGACCATGATCCGGTTCCATGGTTGTCGCTCACTCCAATCGGGCTCTTTCTTTTCTTTCTTTCTTACTTTCTTTCTTCCTTTCTCTGTTGTCTCTTTCCTTTTTCTCTCCCTCACTTTTGGGTTTAACGCGGGACTTTTTTTTTTTTTTTTTTTTTTTTTTTTTTCTTCATTCTTGATAAAGACCTCATGCCCAGGGAATCAGCAGAGGCGGGTTATCGGAATTTACATACTCAAGCCGATAACTGAACACATGCATGCTCCTTGGTTGTACATGTGGAGTGTCGGAATAGAAGCCTAAAAAGAAAATGAAAGAAAGAAAGAAAGAAAGAAAAAGAAAGGACGAGGAGGAAAGCGAGCCAAAAGCAGGGCAGAAGGTCAGAGAGTGAGAGAGAACGAGAGAGCGATGAAGTGGGATCTACCGAATCGTAGAATTTTCTACTTTTTTTTTTCCGGCTTTGGTAGCTTGAGGAGAGGTGACCAATGTAAACCAAAGACTGGCTCAGGAACACGAGGGAAGAAAACTTTAAAAAATAGACTCGAGCCATGCGCCACACCTGATGCTCTCTCTCTTCCTCTCTTCCTCTCTTGTCTCTCTTACTCCCCATATGGTAGTCTCGGAATGAGTTCCCACCCGTCATATCTAGTCGAGGCAGATGACTTGTGCCCGCCTTTTTTTTTTTTTTTTTTTCCGCTTTCTCTCCGTTATTCTACAAATCGGGGAAGCTGAATCACAAAGCTCTGGAAGAAAAGCCTACTGCAGTCCAGGGCTTGCACCACTGCCCTCTGGATCCCAAGAGAACTCTTTGATTTTATTTCTTCCGAAAGTGCTACTCATAAACTGTGCCATCGTTGGCCCAGTGTGCCATTCTCGGGAACAATTGCGGAATCATGGCTTTTAGGACAGTGTGCTACATTTTCTCTAGCTTGACACTCAGACACATTTTAGTTGATGCAAATATCTCTTTCATAGCCTCTTTGCTATAGATATCTCTATCCTGGATCCTGGTAGGGTTATGGTTGCTCCTAATCAGGACTTGAATTGTATGTTTGGTACACTCCTCTACAGACTGAATTGTGAGTAGAGAGGGGGTTGCTGCGATCCCTTTCAAGAAGAGTTCAAGTGAAATACTTGCAGCTTACGAAAATATTTGAGATTTGGATCCGACTTGTCAGGCCAAGCTCAAAAGGAGACTATCGGTCCTCCTACCCTACCCTACTCCTGATCCTGCATCATTGCATTTCCGAGAACTGTTGTTGTCAAAGCAAATTTTGGTCAATGTTGAGAAGAGGACCTTGGGAAAGATAAACTTTGTGAAAGCCAAATACTGCATCTTGATAGGCGGCAAATGAGCGTCCCTATTTACTTTCGAGTCGAAAGCAAGACAGTCGACACACCAATTTCGTCCCTGAAGTGACAAATCATTACCTTTACCTGCTGCCCACACTATCAAACATGCCTACTCGTCGTATTATATATTTTCATGGTAAAGAACTATGGGTGGTTCTTTGGTGGATTGTGCTCGCACCTCAAGGCACGAGTATGTATCTGTCTCTCTCTAGTGGTTGACCAATATCCCTGGTCAATTTTCTTTTGACTACAAAGGCTGTGCTTGTCTTGTAAGGCAAACTGACAGCATCCGAGGGCAGCTGTGGCTTGGCAAAGGCGGTGACTTAAGACTTCGACTTATTGTGTCCACCCCAACACAAGCAGATGGGCAACGTTTGTTCGTTGATGATAATGTTGCTGTGCTGTCCCTACTGTGCCTGTGCTGCATCGACCACCACCTCTTTCATCATCTTCTTAAGGATATAACCCATTGCCCCTGTACAAGCTGCAGGTACTTTGGCCGTTCATTTCCATTGAGGTGGATCCAGACAACGTTGCGCTTGTTGGCAGCAGACATCGCGTTGTGGTGACACTGTCATTTGCAATTATAACAGCGCGGGCGGTGAAACGGACACCCCTGTGTTGTGTAATGTTCACGCCAAATACCACGTATCCTGACGATCGTATCTCAGATTGTGACTAGAGCTATTTAAATATTACTGTCGGTAGATAATTTATCAAGATTAAATAGCTTACCAGTTGAGTGAAGAATTTATTGAAAGGTCCATCCAGCGACATCTAACCTGCCCTGGTTTGGAACTTTGAAATTCCCACGGTAATGGCGACGAGGTTCTCATATGCCCTCTTCGCTCCGATGTTGCTTCCGATCACCTTGAGTAGGGCATTGGCAACCTTTGTATACTCTTATTGCTTTTTACTATTGAAATCCTAGACATGCTTCTTGAAGCGAAAGCTTTCAATATTGTGAAAGTGTGTTGAGGTGGTGTTGGTGCCTGCTGTGGCGAGCGATATGATCCGCAATGCTCGCCTGCGGACCACAGAATGGTAGAAGTTTGGATTCATTCCCTGTGATTGTTGTTGACTCCAGTAGATTGTCCTAATCGTTAGTACCGGCATTCTTGCTCGGTTCATTCAATGACTCGCCTTGTTGAGGCTTCATCTACCAACAAAGAGTTTTTAATCCACGATGACGGTCGACAGTTCAAAGGACCAAGATGATGTCTTGAGTACAGGGTCACAACTGTCATAACCAATGAGGCGTTGGGGACGAGGAGAGTTGTGAAGAAAAGAGATTGCTGTTCAATTCAGGGTAGGGATACCAAGAGATCAAAGAAACTCAAAGGACCGACTCGCAATAAGACAGCCAAAAGATAGCACAATCGATGACAGAGGCCGGATATCAACGCTAGTTCACCGAGCTGAGGACAAAATACAAGTTTTCAACATCCAAGGCTCCAGCTGGATGCAATGATGTCGAAGGATGAAAAGGCAGCGTCGTTGTTAAGGCTTAGCTGCTACAAGTCATTTCTCCAGAATAGCTGTGTGTTTCCTCTTTTGAGTGAACATCTCATAGTTGCCATCATTGCTGCTGGCTAAATTGCGTCGATCTTCATTTCCCTCGACTACCATCAAATCACTGGTCTTCAAAACAAAGAAAACATGGGACCAGATATCTCCTACCGAAAGGGAAAGTGTATTTTAATCACAGGTAAATGGTGGCTCAACACACGATTGTGGTAGACAGGGGTAAGCGAACTTCTACGATGTGAAGGTGGGGTTGTTGGATCTAGAAATAAAAGGTATTCCCATGTAAATATTTGTATTCGCAATCACCGTTAAACATCTTTCTCAAAACTTCTTACCTTCCACATTCCATGTTGATAGCGGCGATTGGCTACAAAGAGTAATCTCTTCGCCTAGTTCAATCTCAGGTCTGAATGTTGTCTTTATACCAAAATGAAATAAGAAATGAGCTCATTACTTTCTATAATATGATGCAAAACGAATTGGACGTGATGACAAGGGGCTACCTTAGATAGTAACAAGGCAGTGTGGCGCACTCGGTGATGCTCTACCAAAAGGTGAAGCACTTTGCGCCGGACAGCACGCCACGATAATACTCTGCTGGAGAGAGCTCCGGTCGCAGTCATTTTTGCAAGACCACCAAATAAAGGATTGACCACAGAGATAGTACAGTCTCGGCACTGACAACATTGTGCATCACACCTCTGCATTTGCTTGTAACAATAGGAAATAAAAGGTATTGGAGGCCAACTTTGGCAATGCCAAAGCAGTGTGACGCACTCGGTGATGCTCTACCAAAGGGTGTAGCACTAAGCGCTAGCCAATGACTGTATGAAAATCTACCCGAGAAGCGGAGGATAGATAGATAGATAAAACCCACGATAAGTGACATTTGACTGAGGCAAACGAATCCGAAATGGTAATCAACTGCCTCATGGTCATCAAACCACACTTGTAAATGTCCATCATTGCAGGGCTGATCTTTTGTTGAAGCTGATCTTGCGCTGGGCTTCGTCAAACGAAACCTCGTCTGCCTTCTGCTTCCTCTCCTTATCCTCTTTCCTCCAAGGTATGGCAAGAAAGCCTCTCTTAGTCTTGAAGTATGCGAATCGAAACTCTCTGTCGACTCGGCCCTGTAATAATTAAACAACTCGATCGATACAGAGATTCCCTTCACCATCAAGATAGTAGCCCTTCAAACGAGCATGCCACGACTCTATCCAATCATTGGTTGTGACAACTTGACCATCCCAGTTAAATGAGACGGGCGTATCCTTTGACCTGTGATAAACATGACGATCGATGTGGAAAGGAATTGAGATACACTTTACCTCTCTTACCTCTCTGTGAAAAAATGCCCATCTCCCCAGCCTTCCTTTTTTGTCGAACCAGTTCCTCTGGATGTGATTGATCACTGACGATGCAGCTGAATAAAATTCTTTGAACCTAATCCAGAGTGTCTGCTGTAATTCGGGTGACCTGGCCCTGCGAACCTCATTCCTATCGAATGAGTGCAAGATATGAATATACGTCTAAGAATACTCTGTGGTTTCGGTTCAAAGAGGAGAGAGAGAGAAATGCCTACCGAGATCTTGAACAGCTGTTTCTCCCACAGATGTCCGACATGGAAATCGCAATAATAGATCTTTGACTCGGGGAAAACGGCTCCGATGGCGTGGGACTCGGCCTCTGCATAGTCCACCATGAGTGTATCCGTTTTCAGAACACATTCGTTCTTTAGCCATTGCAGTCACCGAATGATAGGATAGCTAATGGGTTTAAAGCACAAATGTAAATAAAAAGTCCTGCCATTTACATGAACAAAAAAAAAGTGGGTGGGTGGGTGGGAGGAGGAATCAAACCAAGATTCAGACTTGCACGTCATGTAGGCGACAGGGATTCCTTGATGGATATCTTTATCTTTGACAAGTAGAGTGAACAAATATGCTGAGCTGTAGACCTTGCTGCCCTCTTCGATGGGTGTAATGTCCCCTATAGTCTTATGAGTCGAATCCGTACAGTAGCAGCTAAAGTTTTCAGAAATGACCTACATCGCTATGTTAAGACCTTGATATATGGCTCATGCATGACTGAGAAGCTCTAACGCATATTATCTGTTTACCTTCAGCTGAAAGTTTGTGCACCGTCCATAAGCAAATCCTGTCAGTGCTGCATCCTTAACGAATACGGTCTTGCCACCTTTGTTCTCGATTTCTTTGAGCCACAGCTTGACGCGCCAGTGCTGCATGTTTAGGAGCCACGGCACTCTCCTTAAGGAGGTTGACCCTCAGTTGGTGGAGCATGCGTTTGGTCGGATCAAAATCATTAATAGAGGCAGAGCCGTGGAGAGATATTTCGCCGCCATTGATCCATACTTTGTTAGAGAGGTACAGAAACGAATGGTAAAATCGACGGCCATTGAGCAAGGATGTATGTTTGAGCGGTTTATGGTGAGAGTATTCAGCGAAACATTCAACATACCTGTGGCACCGTTTTTTTTTTTTTTTTTTTTTCAAAGTCCAAACCGTCGGGACCCAGCTTTGTCTTCTTCATCCGCGTTGATGGCACAAGAGTCATACCGGTCTTTGTTCAGATGAAACTGCATCAAGGGTCGTCTAGTTTCTCAGAGAAGGATTGGAGTGAGGCACTCAGCACAGTTCTGGCGTCTAAAATTGAGGGTCACGTAAAGGTTTTTCGCAAGTACTGTCCCGACAACATCTACGCCAGCATGGTTGTTGCATATCCTACCAAGTGGACTGACAAACTGTCGGTTTATTACTAAGATAAAGTATGTATGATTCAGAGCTAGTTCCAAAAAGGTCAACCTCGCCAATATTTCTTCCTTTCCCTTTCTTCATGATGTATTCAAACAAAAATTCACTCTCCTCCGTCTAAATTCCTTCTGCTTTTTTCTTTTCATAGCGTGTTCTTTGGTACTGAACAATGGTCGTAGGAAACAAGCTCTCGACGATTCTGTACAAAAAAATTTGAAACGAGATACGTGGTTTAGAAGTCAGTAAAGTGTCAAGTGCAACAGTTTGTATTTATTGAACAATGAATGAACAGCGATTAATGCAAAAGAGAGTCAGCGTTGAAAAGATGAAACAGTAAATTGTTTTCAAATTCTCAAGGCAGTGTTGATAAGTTCAACCACAAAGTTCATAAATGGTGAGCGAGGGGTGAAATTTTTACTCGCCATCTGGAAGCAGGATGCGATTGGGCTTATTATATGATGGTCGAAGCCAGAAGAGAGGAATTTTAGGGGTGGTGCCTGGGCGGACCTTGACGCGGCGTATTGCGGCCACAGTTCTCTCGATCTTTGCCTGAAGGTGTTCAAATGCTTCCATCATAGGGGCAATTGGAAACATATTCATGGGGTCGGCTGGACAATATCGAACAGCAAATCGACGCATGATATACACTGCCTCCGAGTGTAAATGCATACTAAAAAACTCGACCATGGGCTCTAAAAAGAAAGTAAGATAAATGTGAAATTAAGAGTCTCTTCATTACGAGACTTTAAAACTCTAAACAAAATAAACATACTCCTCACAAGTATGCCAATGACCGATGCGTCGTCTTCAGGAAGGAGTGTCGAGATTGAATCCAGTGCTAGCTTCATCTCCTGTCCAATCTTTGTCTTATCATCCCAAATTTGAATGGTCCTGTTGGCATTGATCTTTCCTTCCAGCAAAACTAGAGACATTTTTCTCTTGTTTGCCACTGTCACTGTAGCAAAGTCGGGTACAAGTAGGTCTGAGCCGGGGTCACGGGATTCTTCCTGTGTCTGAGTCCTATTTAAAATAGGTGGGTTCTAGAATAAGAATAAAACAATCCCATAACCATAATATCAGAAATGTCACTGTATAAAAAGGCAAAAAAAAAAAAAAAAAAAAAAAAAAAAACATAATATCAGAAATGTGTATTTGTAACATTACCAGGAGCTGGTTGTAAACTTGACACTGCCGAGGTATGTTTCCAAGAATGGGCCAAGCCATGCTTTCAGATATGTGTCTTCGTTGCATAGCTGGTCAGACCAGAGAAGACCAGAATTGGCCAGTTTGTCCAAGACCATCTTTAAGGCAGGGTTCTTAGGTGGCGATTCACTTAAAACTGACTTGAATGAGTCTGGGTTCTCATTCGCTAGCAAATGGGCCCAGTGGTGTGCTTCAAGAACGGTGGGTTCTGGAAGCGAGCGTACTTGGTCCTTTGTTGCTTCGCAGAGAGCGCTCCAGGTCTCATCTTCAACTTCAGCTTGTAACCCTCCCGCCTGGTGCTCCGTCTCAACTAGAAATATAAAATTGACCGCCCTATACAAAAGGTAGAGTTTCAAAAAAATTAGAAAGTCTCAATCCACTTATTCCTTATATATTACACGCCTTCGACCCAGTCCAATGTACCAATTCCTACAGTTTCTCGTGGGGCGCCGTCAGCCCGCCATTCTCTTGTATGACACGTTCCCTGAAATCCATCAAATCGTGGCTAACTTTTATGTCGTTGTATATCCATTCATTATCGACACCGGAGTCACGTCTTCCATTCCCCTCAAGATAGTTCCACATATACATCCTGGTAGTTGACGCAACATCATCCTGAGTCGAAAAACTCAAGTCTGCTGGGTCGCTAGAGGGAAGATCAATGCCAAGCAACGCGTGGGGATATGTTGGTGCTGTGGCGCTACGAAGACCACTACCAGGTGATGTCCCTAAGTGATTCGTTGAATTACCGGTGTCACATACATTAGTGCCTGATTGGATGATAAATGCCCAAGCACAGGGATCATAATGACCTGGTTCCTCTACCTTGCATCTCAAATCCCGTGGCGTTATCGCCGATCCAATTAGTATCAGCATGAGAGAGGCTGTAAGAGCTTTGCGGTGTCGATGGTGAATTCCGTCCTGAATCAAACTCATCTGATTTGTTATCAAGTGAACGCTTGGGTGGCTCTGTCCGTGAGGACTCATCCAGTTCGCTCCAAAGATCACGTGGATGCTTCTGACCTACTCGAAGGGCCGCACCTCCTTCTTGAGTATCCTCCAATGCATCGCGACTTCTTGAGAGAACAGTATCGAGAGCAGCTATAGACTGCATTTCTCCAGCCTCGTTCGCTTTGAGTCCTACACGTTTGGCTACTACCTGGGCGCTGACCTCCAGTGAACGTTCGGCCCAGAATCGTCCCTCCTGATTCAAGCGGAATAGATCAAACGCTACCTTTAGAGCATCACGTCGTTTCTGTCGAATGGCATCGGACTGCAGCAACTCAAGATAGGCATCGGTGGCAGATGCTTGATCACTGTAGTCAAATTGAGCAACAAAGTCCGGAAAAGAAACGTGTTCGTTTCTGGCCTTTCTTTGTGCCCATCTCAGGTACGCACGTGGCACCGTCATGCCTAATTGAATGGGTAGAGACCTCATGGTCCATATTTAAACGATGGGAGGCATTAGTTCTTGGAATCTCCTTAAAGAATCTGTAGGAGAGCATTTATCTGAATTATCCTTCATAGAGCCAGCGACCCCTTTACTGTGTAATCCTTCTTTCATTTATTTCCACTCGAGATACAGATAAAATAAAGAAAATACTAGCTAGATAACCCTCTCTCCTTGGCTGACTCTGAACCCCATCTTTCTTTCTCTCAGGAACACGTCCGCTCGAGCAAATATGATCAATGACTTACCTACACCGTATTCTTCCCAGAGTGGTAACCCTACTCAACAATCATCGGATGGTAACCCCATCCAACCTGCGCAGAATCCCCTTCCACAACTCCTCCCTTCCACCCTCACCAACGAGGACATCCAAGCATTGGTGGCGGTCCTTGCCCCAGCTCTTCGACAGGCAGGGATCACTCCATCAACGGATCAACATAAAGACCCTTACCTCACAGTCAACCCATCTGTTCCAATCCTCGAACCTTACGATCAGCTCGAGGAATACCTGCCTAGCTTCAAAACCGGCTTAAGTTTCACGACCATCCTAAGTGGGATGAAGACGATGGCTACACCGACATCAAGCACTTCCCGAGTGCGTGGGATTGAGCACACGGCTCCAGTCCTCCCTACTCACCTCAACACTTCCAAACACTTACAGAGAAGAGATCAAGAGTTCGCTACTCTCCAAACAAAATTGGCCCACCTCACCAGACCAATTGACGCCACAGTCCATGCTATCCTTTTCCTCACCTGCAACAGATCAGGACGATCCGGTCATGGCTAACATCATTGAGACTCTGGACACCATTCGTTACAATCTCGCAGCAATCAGCACTGAGATGGGCCATCTTCGTACGCAGGCCATTTGCAGAGACAAGAATATCATTCCCCTACTGACCCCAACGGGAAGACCCCAATCATTTCTCACCAGGAGATTATCGATCAACAAAAGTTCACCAAGTCACTCAAGAATGCGACAGGACAGGGTGACAGAGGTAACGGAAGGGGCAGGGGCAGAGGCGGCTACAAAAAATCATGGGAACCACAATTTCCAGGGTAACCAACAGCGGCACACAGAAGGCAACAACAATGAGAAACAGAGCCAATCGAACTCGAACTCTTATCAAACTCCAAACAGCGACAGCAGCAGCCAGTCTTTTCAGCAAGCCTCGAACCCAAGGGGACGCGGTCGGGGCCGAGGACGCCAGTAGGGAGGACGACTACATCGGTTCCAAGCAGCGTGGAGACGACTCACCGACGAAGACTGGATTCGTCGGACTATCGAAGATGGATTCAGAATCCCGTTCACTTCTCTCCCGCCAGACAGTCCCCATCCCAGACACCACCATCCCCGATCGACCAAAGAGACGGAAACAATAGAGAAGGAAATCCTCGCTCTTCTCGAAAAACGCGCAATAGAGGAAGCTACCGAAGATGGCTTTTACGAGCCGACTTTTACGATCCCAAAGAAAACGGGAGACTTGAGGCCTGTTCTAAACCTACGTCCCTTAAATCAGTATGTACCGAAGAAACATTTCAAAATGGAGACGATCAAGGTAGTTTGCAATATGATAAACAAGGGAGACTACATGACCAGTGTAGATCTCCAGGATGCATTCCTCCACGTTCTCATCCACGAGTCTTCCAGGAAACACCTACAATTCCACTGGAAAGGGAAACAGTACCAGTTCCGCGTACTACCCTTCGGTCTCTCATTGGCGCCCTTCGTCTTTACGAAGGTCCTCAAACCGATCCTCAGATGGGCTCGGCGCAAGGGAATAAGGATCGCAGCGTACTTAGACGATCTATTGATAGTAGCCAGGAACAGGGAACAGTCCTTACTAGCAACAAAACAAGTTCTCGACAAGTTGAAGTCGCTCGGATTCCTAGTAAAGGAAAGCAAGTCTCATCTGGAGCCCACACAGTCGATATCACATCTGGGATTCCAGATCGACTCCCAGAAGATGACACTTTCAGTGCCAAAAGACAAGATCCGCGACATCAGAAGAGAAGCTTCCAAGATGATCAAGAAGGGCAAGATGACGCTGAGAGCCCTCTCGTCCTTCATCGGGAAAGCACTCGCAATGACGGCAGCAGTTCTGCCTGCCAGACTCAAGACGCAAAACCCTGGTACAAGTGAAGAACGAAGCCCTTCAACGGGGACTTCATGGACGGAATATGTTTCATTGACGACACCAGCTCTGGAGGACCTTCAATGGTGGATAGAAGGCTTACAATCGTGGAACGGCCTCACTTGGATCCAACAACCTCCCCCCCAGCGGAGATCTACACCGATGCCTCGGATACGGGATGGGGATCGTCCATGGACAGAAAACCATCTCAGGATTATGGGACAGACAGCTGATGGAGACTCACATCAACTTGAAAGAGTTAATGGTGATTTGGTACACAGTGGCACACCCTCAATTCCAAGGGAAGAGATTAATGATTTATTGCGACAACACAACGACTATTGCATACGTGAACAAGTTTGGAGGGACGAGATCACCAGAGCTGATGAAGCTAGCAGACAGGATTTGGTCTCATTGCTTGGCGACGGGAACCACAATCTCCACAGCATTCGTCCCCTCATTACTCAACCCCTGCCGATCCACCCAGTCGACAATTGCAGAAGCAACTAGAATGGAGTATCAGTCCCGAAGCATTCCAGACACTGGACGACAAGTGGGGACCCCACCACATAGATCTCTTCGCCTCGAAACACAACGCAAAGCTGAAGAACTACATGTCATGGAAATTCGAGAAGGAAGCAGTGGCACAGGACGCCATGCAACAGGAATGGAAAGGACAAGGCAGACTCTATGTCTGTCCTCCATGGAATTTGATCCCGCTGATTCTAGCGAGGATTCAGAAGGAGGGCCTGAAAGCGACATTGATAACTCCGAACTGGACAGGCGCCATCTGGTATCCAACAATGAAGATGATGACATCAGAACCACCAATTCATCTACATCGCTCCGCCGTTCAGGACGCCTTCAAAAAGACCCCGGGATCCTAGAGAAGAACCCAGCTTGGTCCTTGATCGCATGGAACATAAACGGCGCAAGACCCTGTCAATGAAAGGATACGACAACTCCGTAGTCAACATTCTGAGAGACGCGGAGACGGAAAGGCTCAAACGCAAACGTTACAGTCATATTCAGAAGTCGTTCATACAATGGTGTGAGGATAAGAGTGTAGACCCCACACTTCCCAACCCAGCGATGGTCCTCAATTTTCTTGCTTGGGGACACACCACCAAAGGATGGAAAGCGACTACAATATCAGCCTATCGAGCCCAGCTCACGGGACTCTATGAAGACACCTCACTTTTCCAACAGGACAGCTACTTCTCCAGCTTCTTCCAAGTTTTACGCGCAAACGAAGTGGATTCAAACAAGGAGATGGACTTAGACATTACGCCGATCTTGGATTATTTTCGGTCACTACCGCCAAACAAAAATGTATCAGCAGAGATCCTCGCACAGAAATTATGTTGGTCACTGGGTATGTGCGCATTCCTCCGCCCTAGCGACATCGAGCGTATTGATCTGGATGAGTGCCAAATAGAGAACACGTTTGTGAAACTGCTCGTCCTTCGTCCCAAAGAAAAGTCAAACGGAATTCACAAAAACAAATATGTGATCCTTAAAAGCGCTGCAATCGGATCCCGCCCTTTGTCCAGTCAAGACGTTCAAGGCTTATGTGTCACGGTTCACAAAGGACCGCCTATCAGTTCCGCATCCGACCCAGCCCTCCTTAATGTACAATCCACTGGTACGACACGTCAAGTATCACGAGATGGGTGTTTCAGCACAGCGCATCGGAAAACACATCAAGGCGGTCATGTCAAAGCTACAATTACCACCAGGAGCAAGGGTACCAAAGGCCAGAGCCGCAGGATCTACACAAGCGGCAAGGAAAGGAGCTGACATCAACGACATTGTCACTCAAGGCAATTGGTCTTCTTCAGCGATGTTCTCCAAGTTTTATCGTATGTCAAGCAAGACGAAATCAAACTTTACGAAAATGGTATTGGGCTGATTACTCTGAATGCACAGTAAAGGGGTCGCTGGCTCTATGAAGGATAATGCAGGACTAAGACGACAAAGGAAGTCTTATGTCCATTATCCGAGCCAGCGACCCCTTTACTACTGTCCCACCCTCCCTCCCTTTTATCTGTTCACCATACTCGCGAAAGAAAGATGGGGTTCAGAGTCAGCCAAGGAGAGAGGGTTATCTAGCTAGTATTTTCTTTATTTTATCTGTATCTCGAGTGGAAATAAATGAAAGAAGGATTACACAGTAAAGGGGTCGCTGGCTCGGATAATGGACATAAGACTTCCTTTGTCGTCTTAGTCCTGCAGAACACGTTGTCGTGACCACTTCCTGACTCGGCAGAGCCCGAAGTATATCTACTGGAGCCGAAGAAGCGGGCCACTTTGTGACAAGGCATTTCAATGAATTAACATGCAAGAGCACAACTTCAGGGTAACCACTCCCTGACTCGGCAGAGCCCGAAGTATATCTGCTGGAGCCGAAGGAGCGGGCCACTCCTGACAGCGTATTCATGCATGGGGAAATCAAACTGAATAAATTACCTTTCAAGAGTCAGATAGGGATGAAGAGGCTATTGATAAATTCAGGACACTGCCGATTAGATATCTTCGCCACTGGTCAGATAAGCACTGGCAAACAGTTCTGATTTGAGATAGAAATGCAACAAGCTACGCGACTTACACGGATACTTGAGAAAGCGATAAAAGGGACAATGAAGGTAATGAGTGTGGAGGCAAGACAATGGTGATGGTTGGTGAAGATGGCGATGGGGGGAGCTTGCATGGCGCAAGCCACTGTAACGTCAACGAGTTTCTATCCTATCGCGGTTACTGTGCGTCCCTCCCCCTCTGTTCACCCATGCCATCTCTGTCACTACCATGCAGCGCGTCTCTTTGCAATGCCGCTCCTGCTCTATTATTTTCTCTTTTCCTTTCTCTGTAGCCCACTTTTTTTTTTTTATTCAACATCCCTTCATTCACTCATACTTCGCAACATCATGATCGACAAGCACTTGGCTTTGTTCTGCCTTGTTGATGGAGAGGCCACCTCCAGCGCGTTCTCCGTCGAGATTGAATCCATCAAAATTGCTGATGTCCTCAAGAAGCTCATCAAGGCCGAAAAAGCCATCCATCTTAATGATGTTGATGCTGATGAGCTCACCCTCTGGCGGTCTCCATCCCGATTGCTGACGACAACAACGATGATGACAACGAGGAGGAGCCAATTCTTGACAATACTCCCAAGGGCGACAAGAGGAGACTCAAGACCGTAGCTAACAAAATCTCTGAGGTTTTCAGCTGCACCTCCCAAGAAAAGGTGATTCACATCATTGTCTAGCGCCCTCCCCTCATGATAATGAGACACTTTTTTTTTTTTTTCCCTTCTTCTAGCCAAATGCACAGGAGGCAGCGAGAAGTTTGCGGACCGCTTTCGCCCTGCAATAGCCACTTTGGTATATCATCTGAGATGACACAGCGTGAGGAGCAGATTAAGGTAATTGAGTACGCAATACTCTCAGCACCGACTTTCTTTTCTCTTTCTTGCTCATCCACTTATAGGAAAGGGCTATTGAAAATAACGAGCTAGGTGCATGGAGGAGGACCATTGACGAAGCGGAGGACAGGCTGACATCTTGGACACATCGAAACATCAAAGGCAATATTGGCTATGAGATCAGACGCCTTCATGACAAACACAACCAATACAAACATCGACTTGAGGATTCGATCGAGAGTATGCTTTGTCTCTTATTGTACCAGCGTTGCATGTTTGGGAGTCACGACCTTGTCCTCAAGGAGGTACATCCTCAGTTGGTGGAGCATGCGTTGGGTCGGATCAAAATCATCTCGGGTAAGGCCACTACCGTATTGGACGAGCCCTTCGTTTCCAAGGCTGCGGAGAACTATTTCATGGCTACAGATCCCTACTTCAAGAAGGAGGTCAGGAAGCGGATGGTGAAAGCAACAGCCTCTGATCAAGGATGTGTGTTTGAGAGGTTCATGATGAATGTTTTTAGTGAGACACTCAACAAACAACCTCTATCAGATTGGCCACACGAACCCCCCATCGCCGACATGTGTCCAGCTCTTGTCGCCAAGGTGGAGATAGTTGGGTGGAGGGAGTCTGGACTCTAGCAAGGCATGACTCACGCGACAATATCAATGGAAGATTTCATGCATGCTCATGTCAACCATCAGTCAACTTGCAACAACATGCCTGTGCCCCATTTTTCTTCCCCAAGTCCAAGCCTTCAGGACCAGACTTGGTTTTCTTCATTCGGATAGATGGTGCTCGGTTGGTACCTGTTTTTGTGCAGATGAAGCTGCATCAATGTTCGTCTAACTTTTCGGAGAAGGATTGGAATGAAGCACTCAGCACAGTCTCGGCACCCAAGTTTTGCCCTGACAATGCCTACATCAGCATCACTGTTGCATACCCTACCAAGTGGAGTGACAAGCTGCTGGCAGCCTCAGAACTCCCAAAGGACACCAGTGGTATTTAGCAAGTCGTGATCAACATAGGTGATAGCAATTTCGGCAGTATTTTCCCCCAAGAGCATGTAGATTTTATTAATTGACTCAAGAATGCTCGAAAGCGCTCTGTCGGCGACGACGACAGCAACGATAACGACAGCTTCAAAAAGCAGCGAAGCTAATCTTTCACTGCAGCTCAATAAACGCGTTTTTTACTTTGTGATGGCGTGTTACTGAGTTGTCCTCATCCAGTGTGTTTGTCTCTATACCTTTTCGTGTGTAGAGAACAGGAGAGAGGAGCAACAAGCAGGAAGGAGAGCGGCGACAGACAAGTAAGGAATCAGCGACAGAGCATGTAAGGTGGTGCGGAGAAAAAGTCTGTGCTGTGCTTAGTGCAGGAAAAATAGTCATTTCTGTCTACGGAATAAAAAAGTCATGCTGGGCGAAGTGCGGGAAAAAGTCAAAGGTACTGCTGGATGAGTAGAGATGTAGATCAATCTCTCCATCTCTTCTAATGGATTCACCAACCTACAGTGAAGTCATCAGCTTGGGTTACCCATTTCAACCTGCTCAACGCATCAAGTATGACAAAACATCAGCCTTGATAACATCGTGCAGGACATGGTGGTCTTCAAAGGATTGTCTCTAATTATTGACAACTGGAGGACACACCTATCCTGGAGAGCATCCTTATTCAAACTGGATTACCTCAAACGATTCCATGGAGATGAGAGCAAATCTTGATTATTGCATTATCATTGGCCTGTACTTGAGCTCTTACTTACTGCTGCCCCAGTTATCTCAGCCTTAATGGACTTTGCTCTGAGATCGCGTACAATAAGCCTTGTTCCATTGCAGAGTCCTTGTCTTGGGTTCATGTTACGCAGGAACATAATAGGCATCCCAACCTTGAGTCTCAGCTTGAAAGGAGAGAGTCCTAAGGGATCAAGACTATTCAGGTACTCGATAGGGTAGAGTCCAGCATCAACACCACCATCATCTGGGATCGAGTCTTGTAAATGATTAGAAAAGAAGGGTAGAAAGAGGGTTTCCTACCCCCTTGTTGGGTGACAGTCATACAGTTGTGCACAGGCGATCGCTTGCACAGTGAACACACAGAACATTTCAGGGCGAAACAAGAATGTAGGAAGCTGAAGAAGATAAGGTAGGAAAGAGGGAACGACTTCTTTCCCCACCCCCACCCCCCTCCTCCCCAGACGGACTTTGCCATATCATGGTGACGAGCCTTTCCTACCAGGCCATCTACATGCCGCAGATGATCGGGTCATTAGAGATTCCTGAAACAGGGCTCAGATCGAGTTGGTTTTGTCAGGCATATACTCTTGTTTGCGTGGATGTGTGTTTTCTTTGCTACGATTTTACTAACAGGATCAGAGTTCCAACTGTGTTACTAAAAGAAAACTACAACAAAACTTTGGACATTATTGTTCACTGACCCAAAGAGGCTTCTAGGTAGCTGCATCCTAGGATTTGTACATCTTACTATCTCCAGCCTAACAAAGTTCCTAAGCCTCTTGGACCAGTTGTTGGCTTTAACTTGAGTCACTGCATCCAAAGTTTCCAAGGCATTGGGAACGATGACACCGAGGAAGAGGGTGAGCTAACTATTTTCAATTACAGAGCTAATGCTGCCCTATTTTTTTTTTTTTTTTTTTTTTTTTTTTTTTTTTGAGATTTGTAATATCTACACGTTGACTATAGTTAACAGGGATGCTAAGAGCAGGCGTGGAAATTGAGCAGAGGTCAATATCCGTTCTTCGTAAATCACCTAATGCTTGGCTTTCTAGTTTACGGAGACGTTGAATATGGTCTCTTCTTGAGGGACTCGAGTAAATGAGATAGTAAGGATGGATGCAGAGGGCACTGAAGGGACTCAATGCTGTTCTTATCCTGATGGAAGAGAGGGCCCTTGCACAAGTGCTTGAGTACATGGGGATATTCAAGAGGGAACCCAAATGAAGGAGAGGAAAAGGAACATGCCTTTGTGTACTTGTACTTGTCGAACAATGGGCTAAATCCCAGCGGAGGGTAGCGACAGAGCTTGAGCTTCTTCGCCCACAATACTCGTTCGATTAAAGTCACCTACATGGGTTTAAAAAGAGACAGCTAAGCAAGTAGGAAGGGAGAGAGCGAAAGAGAAAGAGAGAAAGGCTTGGCAAGGGTCGACGACCGGTCTACGCAAGCTCTTAGTCTGGGTCGTCTCGGCTGGTGACTGGGGCCGATGGAATTGCGGGGAGCAAGCTGTGCAAGCGCGGGAGCGGTGGAGAAATGTCGGGCCTGAAAGAGGCGGAAAAAAGAGTCAGAGCACAGAGAGAATGCCATGTGATCAGCCAGCCGAGAGGATTTTTGTCCTCCCTCACTCCCTCACGCTCTCTCTCTCCCTGTGTCCAACCAACCAACCAACCAACCAACCAACCAACCCAAAACCCAGCCGATATCTTCGGACCTGGCTGCCACTTAAACACATAATCCCGTCCATCGGGCTTACTCCACCTTTCTTCTTCATCATCGACCCACTCCCGGACACCCACTGTCGCCGCAGGACCTGAATTCTCTCCGCGACCATCCTCACAGAGAAAGAAAGAGAAAGAGAAAGAGACGCATCTCAAGGCCAACACTCTCACCTACTCACTCCTCAATAATTCTCAATCAACCTCAACCAAACTTTCTCTCTCTCTCACACACACAACAATGCCAGAGGTCAAGAAACCAACCGTCGTCGAGGAGGATCTTGATGACGATTTTCTGGATGGTAAATGCATCTACCATTTCTGCCGCTTACCTCTGCCATGCCTGGGCATTCACTCCATTCTACGCAGCCACTCTGACCGTGTTAATCTCTTGCCGCGATATCTCTAGGTGCCCTGGATGGTTTCACGGCCCCAAAGCCCGCTGCTCCTTTGAAGCCCAAGGAGACACAAAAGGCGGATATCGCCTCTTCCTCTTCCGCATCTGCCAAAGAAGTCAAAAAGACACCCGAGAATCTACTATTGAACCCCGAACAGATCGAAGACGATGATGAGAGTGATGACGAGGCACTTGCTGCCGAGTTCCAAAAGCAACTCGCCTCAGGCATGGAGGATCTGATGAAGGAGATGAACAACAACTCGGAGCTGCAAAAGTCATTTGAGGAAATGTTCAAGGGCTTGGGAGTGGATAGTAAAGGTAATCCAGCACCAGATGCATCTGCTGCTACCGCTGCTGCTGCCTCCTCTGCCGCTCCAGGATCAGGCAAAGGGGCCAGTTTCCAAGATAGGATCGCCAAGACCATGGATAAGCTGAAGGACAGTTCTGAACAGGCAGATGTAAGTGTCACTTTGTGGTGATGGTGGTGCATTTTTTTTATTTCATTTGTTTTTCGAGATTGTTCAAAGACTGCTTAAGGCTCGAATCTGAGAGAAAATGCAATCGAGGCTTGGGCTATGACCGAGGAAAAAAATCAAAGTCGCTGTTGCTGACTTTCCTTTCTACTTTAATCGATAATAGGCAATCGCTGCTGAAGAATCAGAGGATGCACTAATGGCTGAGATGATGAAGCAGATGGAGGGCATGGCTGAGGGTGGTGACTTCCAGAACGTTTTGGAGGGTATGATGGAGCAGCTTATGTCCAAGGATATCCTTTATGAGCCCATGCTGGATCTTCAGCAAAAGGTAAGCTGATCAAACTTGGTCCTTTTGCAACATGGGAAAAAAAAAGGAAAAGAAAAGTAGGAACTAAAAGGTTGAATTGCGTGTGTGTATGTTTTTTTTTTTACCAATACCAGTACCCACAATGGCTCAAGGATAACAAGGACAAGATCCCAGCAGAAGACTATGCCCGCTATGAGAAGCAGTATGGATATGTCAAGGAAATCGTGGCCTTCTTTGATCGACCTGATTTCGACGACAAGAGCGATGCCCAGGCAAAGAGTGTTATTGATCTCATGCAAGGGGTACGTGCACCTTTCTCACTGTTTGTCTTTTGCCTTTGGTGGCGATTCTTTCTCGATCATTTTGAGGAAGATGAAAAAAAAAAAAAAAAAACTCTGTCCTAATACGAGTATCTTGTGGTCCTTTGTTCAAACGAAATAGATGCAAGACTGTGGTCAGCCCCCTGCCGATATATTGGACGAGCTTGCTCCTGGTCTGGAAATGGGACCTGGTAAGTAGAGAGTGGAATGAGAGACTAAAATGGCTTGATAGAGAATAGACAAAGAGAACTCGAAAAGGAATAGGGGCACCAACTAATTATTCTCTTGTTGGACTGAACATGCAAAAATGCGAAAATAGACGGTATTCCCAAGATGCCAGAGATGCCCGACTGTAACATGCAGTAGATGTCCTCAGAAAAATAATAATAGTAATAAAAAAAAAAAAAAAAAAAAAGAAGATAGCAAAAACACACACAGACACTCACATGCACACGAACGTATTGCACGTTCAGTGGTAGAGCCCCAGAATATGGTATGCTCGGGGAAAAGCAATGTTGTGTATTTTGAACAAATCGTTGAAGGACGTGCACAGCCCTGTTTGAATCTCTCTCTCTCTCTCTCTGTTTGCTCTTTTGTGGAGTACATTGGAGAGAGAGCATGGCGACCCAAAAACCCCTTAATCAGTTTCCATTCCCGATACTGGGCCTCGCTCCTTCTTTCGCTATCTCTCTCTCTCCACTCTTTCAGAGCTCCATTGTCCATTTCCTTTGCCTTGCCATCACATTCTCTCTCCGCTCCCGAACACCTTGTCTCCCCTGTTTAAACTTCGCTGGCCTTCCCAGCCGCCAGTACTCTGCCCATCTGCTCTTCTGCTCCCACGCACGCACCTCCCTTCTCAGCCGCCACATTGTTGTCTTCTGGCCATTTTCCACGATCACCTGGCCTTGGCATATGAGCTCCAATCTTTATCAGCAGAGCCACGCGCATCGGCTCTACAGCCTTTACTTGCATTATGACGCTTCTCATGCTGCGAAGCATGACGATCCAGAGGTGACTGTCCATTTCATATCTTCTGAGTTCGGATGGAGCGCTTTAGAACAATAGAGGGCTGAGAACAAGACTCCTCCCATTTAGTGTAAACCTGGTCCTGCATGAATGAGGGGAGGGGTGGGAGAGAGAGAGAGTTAGAGAGAGTGAGAGAGAGAAAGAGAGAGAGAGTGTGTGTGTGTAAGAGAGAAAGGGAGTGAAAAAAAGGGCGGTCGGGGTATGCCCTTGTTATGGCCTTGGATCCGGAGACAGCTGTTTCTCCTTCTACCTAGCAGAAACAACAAGAGTTGCCCAGGGCAGACCATCCATAGAATGCTACCATGCAATTGTCGCACGCGAAGGTGAAAAAAAACCAAATATTCACACTCTTTTTCTTTCTGCTCCCTCTCTCTCTCTTTTCTGCTCTTTCACTTTATATCCTTCTCCACGGCCCCACTTGACTGCTGCCCGATTGGACGAATTGGGCTTGTACCCACTCGGGGTTTCTACTTGGTCGGATTTCATGCGGGGGATCGTCCTTCCTTTGGGTTCTGGGGCATGTTTCCCGTCTCTTCACGGCTTTTGGGATCGATCGATCGATAAACCCATTGTAGTGCAAGGCCGTACTCCAACACTGTATTTCGTTATTCGAAAAGGACTATGTCGTTGGCTTAGTGGCAAACCACAATGGGCAACTCTGTTGGTCCTATCCTTCCGAGATTGCCATTCTGGAAAAGGTAAAAGATAGCCATCCCAGTCAACTGAAAGAGTCGGTAACTGCTCAACCCATGCAGCCAAGTCGCCGATCCGACGAGTATTCGAATTCGATAACCGATTCGACTTCTGCCCGATCCGCACCACCTGTTCATCGCTCGACGTTCGAGTCTAGCAGTGCCTCTTCCGATCAAGACATCCTCCTCTCCTCTTTTCCACGCTCTATCACACCTTCGCCCATCACGACGCCACTGTCTTCACTGTTGGACTCTCTTCACCGGGGTCGCGCCGCTGAGAATGGTCACAATTTGAATGGCCGGCAGTCTGCTCATATTCCTGAAGACACAGAAAAATTCTCTCCAGCTCAAGATCAGGATGCGGTCAGCATTGGTGAACACTCTATCCTAGAAGACTGTGATCAGAGCTTCGACCTTGGAGATAGTGGAATGATGTCATTCCAGGATATCAGGAGTGAGCTCGATCGACTTCGGCTACAACCTATTGATCCACAGCAGCAACACTCTAGAGATAAGCATGGATCCTTGGCCAACAGCGCGACCCCTCGTGGACTGGTGGGTACCTCACGAGCCGATGAAGACCGTGTGAAGCGACCCATTTTGCAATTTCCCTTTCGGATACCCAGACCTACTATGACTTCAGAAAAAAAGACCAATGGAACGGGTCGAGCCACCTCCCATACTTCCATTGCTGCCACTATTCCCTCTCCTCAAGAAAAAGTCTTTCAGCAACAGCATGCTCGTAATCACTGGCCAGCTACCATAGATGAGAACAAAGGTAGCAAATGCATCTTTGCCCGTCCCGTCTTTGATGACCCTCGTTCACATGGTTCGCTCGGAAGAGATGTTGACTTACTACTAATGATCTCTTTTTTTTCCCCTGACCTCCTTTCCCCCCTTTCTCTTCCTCTCTCTCTCTCTCTCTTTCTTCCTCTTCTCTTTCTTTTACTTTTTACCCCAAACCAACCTGAATACCAAGTGAACGACACACAGGAGTTAGCAAAGCAATTTGAAAAGTCTCATTTTGCACGGGTACGAGCGAGATTTGTTGTACCATGTATCCTCGTTCGAAACAAGAACGTTTGTCGTTCGGCTACTCTATCGAACGAAGTTGAGGTGTTTATGCACAGCTTCAACCAAAAGATCAATGATCTTAACCAGAGACGCAAGATGTTTCTTTACGGAACGGGCGAAAAGAGGTAAGCATGCACGAGGAGGTCGAAGTGATATACCTTCGTTGCGTAGATCATTAATCTGGAACCATGTCTGAGAGTCTTAATTTCGTACCTGCAAAAAATTGACAATGGTCACTCCTCATATTCCTGATAGCCCTGACAAAGAAGATCGTGAGTCCTCTTTAGAAAAGCAGCGTCTCGAAGATATTGATTTGCTCCACCAGTTGGGCGTGACTTTTATCAACGACCTAATGGTAGAGAACCGCAAAGTCAAGTAAGTGCCCGCTTGCTGGGCGTGATTTACAGTAGCAATTGCATGAAGACGCTTACAGTGTATCTTAAACGGGGGGTTGACAATGACTTCTCTACCTTTCTCTCTTACCTATTCCTTTTTTTATCTTTTATTTTTTGCTCGATATACAAAGATATGGACTGAAAGTCACGTCCTCCGAAAAAGCTGATTCTTTTGGTCGCTACTCGAAATTCAAACTTGTGGCGACACCATACCCAGGGGTTGAGTTTTTTCAAAAGTTCAAGGCGAACAAATACTCGGCACGCAAGCTGCGTTTTGATTGGTCGCAAACTTTTGCGGATGCGGAGCTTCAGCTCCCACCTGGACATAAGGATCAGCTCAATATTCGATGGCGCGACTATAAGAACTGGGACCTGAGTAAGTCTGCATGCTCAGTTTTTTATTTAATTATATATATATATATTTGCAAAGAAAGTAAAAGCCTAATGTCGCTAATCCGCTCCATTTCTGAAAATCCCTCTTAATTCTAGTCGAGTTGACACAAAATTACTTACGATTATACCTTGCATACATCGCTGATGATTCTGCTAATATAAACTCATTGGAAACATGGGCAGGGACCCATCGGAACCCAGGATTATCTCCCAATGGACTTTTGATCCACTGTATCTCAGGTAAAACAGCCGATCCATAATAAGCACTGGGCCATTCTTTGATCAAATTTCTTTGACCGAGGTCTGCAATCTGACCTTGTGTACTTCCTGTTTTTATCCCTCACTTGGGTGATTAGGGTGGGATCGTACCCCATTATTCATCTCGTTGCTTAGGATATCACTGTGGGCGGATGGTGAGGCCCATCAGTCGTTGTCTGCTGCAGAGATACTCTATCTCACTATGGGATATGATTGGTTCTTGTTTAAGTAAGTTGAAAAGGGGGAGGGGAGTATGGGAGTGATATTTGGTATTGAGATACCTTTACTATCCGGAAACAATCTCTAATCATCCCATTTTCCCTGCTATCTCTTCAACACTACAGCCATCTCTTGGCGGATAGAAGCCAGCGCGGCGAGGATATTTTTTACTTTTGCTTTTATTTTCTAAAATTTATATACGGAGATGAGTTCTCCCTTCAGTCGATATCGGATCAGAATTCAAAAGAGACTGAAATCAAATCAACACACAGGATGTCACCCACTTTACCAATGCAAACAGAGGGGCGACAAAACAGCGCAGGCAACGGTCCACTTGACCGGATAGCTGGATATGATATGGACTTAGCAGGCAGCTTTGTGTGTGACGAATGCCGAGCGCCCAGGAGATCTCCAAACGAGCCCCTGGGGCGCAACGCAGCGACAGGATCATCAATCCCAAAGGGCCACAATGATGTTGCCTCTTCAACGGATGGAAAGGCCTCTAGCTGGCAGTTGGTCACATTTGCGACTCCGCCAGGAAAAGAGCGTATGAATGGGTCGCCGCGTGCCCCCCTTATGCCAACTCTTCAATCTGGTTCGAGAGTATCAGGGTCACCCCTTGGTTTGGGCCGACCCTCGCGGCACACTGGGTTCCAGGCAGAGGAACCGCGGCCTTCGGAGGGACAGTCTGTTCAACGATTCCATCCTCAGACCCAGCTACAGCCGCAGCAACAATCACAGCCTCTGCAGGAGACCATCGAGAGACTGAACCACCCGAGTGAAATGCTTTCTTCAACGGCGGACTATCGCGGTCGAAATAGTTATGCCCAGCCTGGCAGTGTTCGAAGATCATCCGCAAGCAGCATACCCGATGCATTCGAGAGCGAATCTAGGCGACAATCAACCATGGGTGGAGTCGAGTTTTCAAGAGTCGCCATGTCTCCTTATCTACCCTCTGCGGAAACACTCGGTAAAGAAACGTATGAAGGGACTCCAGAGGATGATGCAGATTTACTGAGTCGCCAGTCATTGCCTCGAAAGAGAGCATCGACATTTGATGGAGGTTTGCTTTTGAATTTTGGAGCGGACGCCGCCTCAACCCATGGTCCAAACGGCAAGGAACATGAGGATGATCTCACTAGTGGAGATGAGGGCAGTAACGACGAAGCACAGATGTACAATGGCAGGCACGGACCACCCGAGCCTGTCTCACAGGAGATCAAGAACCCAGCCAAGCCCAAAATTTGTCAAGTCTGCCATCGACCGATCTTGGTTGCACCGATGCAAAGTCATGAAGGTCGAGCGAGGATGGCTGGCAAGGGGCTATTGACGGCCAATCCTCTCCCCCAGGAGAGTAGTCGTCCTGTATCGAATATGAATTCCACTCTGACTGTGGCCCAGACCATGGGTAGCCTTCATCCTGAAGACGCGTATTATGGGTGTGACGAGGATGGTGGACCAGGCTATCACTCGCACCCGCCAGACCTCCGTCCATCGGAATTGGATCGAGACGAAAATATGTTCCAGATGGAGTTTGATGATCGTCAGTCGAACCTTCATTATGAACAAGACCTCTTCCGATGTGGTCATCATCAAAACAGCGCCTCTTGTCAGAAACACCACAGGCAACAACGGACCAATCGGGTGTCCAAGAGTGCTGGTTGTAGTCATGAGAGTTTACTGAGCAAAGGGGATAGTCTGTTTGCGAATGACCATGACTTTGGCCATGGTCACCATGTGCGTGAAACGACCTGCTCGACCAATGGACCAAATGATTGTCCACTCGAGGCGGACGAAAGCTTCTGGTACGAGGCATCTACGTTTGATTATGAATGTAGTCCTGGCAGTCTTATTGGCGATGGTGGACCTAGCCTTTCCAAATTCTATGAGAATGGAGGTAGTCGGATCGACAAGAGCGCTCGTCTCATAGGTGTCAGAACAAGGGGAAGTGAAGACAAGAGACAAGCCGGTGGTATGCCTATACGAGACTCAGGTGTGGATCAGGGCGAAGAAGAAGAAGAAGAAGAGGATGATGATGGCGTTGCAAGTCTGAACTCCCACCAAAGCTGTCCCAAGACTATGCATCATGAAAACGATCACCTCTTTATGCCTTCTCTCAAGGGAGTCTTTTCGGGGACTGGGCGATTGGCGCCCGGTCATCGTGGGGAGAATAATGACCCCTTCCATGGACCCGACCCTCATCGACATAGCATCATTAATCGTGGAGTGATTGGTAGTGGACCCAAGGATGAGGCTATCGACGCTCTACCCCGGGGAGATCTGGATGAGAGGCGAAATAGCGTCCCCCAAGGAAGCATTAGTAACAGTAACCAACAACCCGAGTCCTCCTCGGGGCCGAGAATCCTCTCAAGGCGGCAAAAGCTGAAGGAACTACGTCAATTATTTATGGAGATTCGTAATGAGATTGGAGATGGCGTAGCCTAGGGTAGGAAGACGGGGAAGGTCTCAATAAGGAGCCAATTTACGAAAGAAAGCGAGGTTTGGTTTGCATAGTGTGTAATGGGATTCTTTTATAACTTTCATTAAAGAGAAGAAAGGAAAGAGTAGAAAGGATTCTTTCTAGAAACCGAGGATACGAAGGTTATCTTCGGCTAGAGACTTGTATTCTTCTGTAGCCTTCCAAGCAACCAGGGAGGGGAGAGCGTTGACAGTCTTGTAGACGGCCCAGAGACCAGGGGTCCGATCCTCGGAAATGAACTTGTCTCCGGTCAAGGACCTGAGCATCTCGACGGCAAATGCACATTTCAGATCAGCCAAAGTGAGCTTCAAGTTTGCCAGGAAAGTAAATATGCTCGGAGAGCTGTGTTAGTGAAAGGCTCTCTTTTGTCTCACTTGTTTTCCAGGGGAGGGAAAGGCTCTGCCACACACAAATCACACACACACACGCGCGCCCTTTCTTCCTATCAAGCCTCTTCCCTATCATCCCTCCATTCCCCCCACGGTATACCTTGTTGCCTACGAAGTGGCCGTTGTAGCCATTGGCCTTCAGATGTGTTTCCTGAGTCGTAAGATAGTGTGGCAACGGCTCATTCAAAAACCGTTCGTGCATCACGGCCTTGTAGGCCTCGTCCTTGACCACAGCTACACGAAGGAGATAGTAGCTGATCAACGCCTGTTGAGAGCTTGCAAAGGCTCGGACCTTGATCTCATCCCAAGTGTCCCCATGATCACCGAAAAGGTTGAATTTTTTGGCAAGGTATTGCTCAATGGCATCCGACTCTGGGATGCTCAATTGCTCACCCGAGGCCGTCGTCTCGTAGAGAACAGGGAGCACCCCAAAGACGGTTTCGTGCTTTTCACTTGCAGCCCAATCCTAAAGTAAGTTGAGAAAAAAAAAACCTCCCCATCAGAGGATAGTACATTCCATACGAAAAAGCTTAACACTGGTTTTTTTTTTTTTTTTCTTGGTTAAGAAAAAAAAAAAAACCAGATCGTTATGGCGTAGGGGAAATACCGTCGGAAAGATGGACTCGAACTGGGCACCTGTGGCCGCAAGAATAAGACGTGTACAATATGCCAAGCCATGGAGCTTGAAGTACTTGAGCTTGAATGTGCTGTCCTGTCGCCCAATGTTTGCATTCACAATTGGTCGAAGAGAGTCGTCAAACAATTGAACCATTTTTGGATTGAAGGAGAATGGGAGAGAATGAGACAGAGAATAATCTTGGAAGAGGAGCGACAGGTAATGATGGGTCTATCTTTTAAGTACGATCCATCCATGTCCTCGATTTATATGAGAGGAGGAAAGAAGAGGGAAATGCACGGAGCACACCCACGCCGTCCTCCAGAGGCAGAACATGGTCTCTAGTCTGTGGAGTAAGGGACAGTCCTTTTTTTTTCTTTTTTTTCTTTTTTCTGCAGAGTTGGATCCATGTGGAGTATGAAAGACAAATCCCCTTCATTTGTCCATCTCCCATCTCTCTTCTTTCTGGTTTTCTTCCCAAGCTTAATAATCGAGCGCCGCGCCTTCCGTCCACTCTTTTGCCCATATGGATCCAACTGCTGTTCACGGTTGCTGTTGTTGTTGATGGTGTGTTTTATGCGCAGCCTTATTTTTCTTCTTTCCATGCCGCTGCACATGAGCCCACTGCGTAATCGAACACAATACAGAGAAAGAAAGAAAGAAAAAAAAATACGCCGGATATTTTACTTTTTTTTTCTCATCTCTATAATTCCTTTAGGCGCGTCGACCATGTGGTTGATTTCCTTGTCGACGACCGCTACGCCCTGTTCGTTTGACAAGGTGAGCATTAGAAGCTTGTGGGGTATCTCCCAGACTATCGTCATCAAGCCATTCGTCATCCTCGTCCTCGTCATCCTTGTCCTCGTCATCCTTGTCCTCGTCATCCTTGTCCTCAATAGGATAGGCTACTTGAGGATCGCTCTCGGAATGTCTGCCTTCAGAAGGATTCTGAACTGCTTCCTCACCCATTCTGGCGCCCCCTTGGTCTGGACCCGAAGGAGCACCACCCTCTTGATTCGGTCGGACCAAAGCCGGGCCAATCTTCTTGGGCACATCTTTACCCTCCTGGTTATCCTTCTTGTCCAAACTCTCCTTGCCTGAATCCTTATCTGGTCGCGTGTTGTTGGGAGGATATCGATCGGGTCGATCCAGGGGTGGCGGGGTTGGATTTGCGACGGCGATCTGAGGCGTAAAGATAACCGTCTTGGTCACAGTCTGAGTATCTGTCACCGTGTCGGTTACGGTCGTTGCCTCAGTCACGGTCGTAGTGTCAGTCTTTACGGAGGTTGTCGTCAAGGTCTTGGTCCGATAGTCCGTCTTGGTTGTTGTCTCAGCAGGGAGAGTGGTAGTACTCGTTGTAGTGGTCGTGCGGAAGACGGTTGAGGAGACAGTTTCTGTTGAGGTATGGACGCTGTAATGAGTCTCTGTCTGGTACTGGATCGTCGTCTTGAGAATGGTCGAGAACTCGGTCTTGGTCGTGGTCTCGTAGGCGACGGGTCGGATCAGCCCTGCCTCGTCGATACCAGTACCATTTCCACCTGCTTTTTGGATATCAATGACTCCTTCGAGTGCATAACTGACTTCGGCCGTCAGTTCGACTCCGTTGTTGCACAAGCATAGCACTCGAATGCTGTCCGTGTTGGGGACATGCGTACAGCGGTTGGTCTCAATCTTGTGCTGGCCTTGGTCCGCCACGACCGAGAACTCGTTTGCATTGCCTGGATTCTGAGGGTCTCCGCGTTGGACACAACGGAGATGGCAAAGGAATGTGAATGACTTGCAGAACGGGGACACGGCTGTCGCTGCGAGCTCGTTGGGTGAGAACTGGGACGAGTCATAAAGGGCTCGACTAGGATCGAGCTTGATGGTGTGTTCGAGTTCTACATTCTGGAGCGGAGCATCGAACGCGCGCTGTTCCGGGATATCTTGAGCGGTCGCGACCCAGCAGGCGGACAATAGTGAAATCCAGAATCCAATTCTGGAGGCTGAGATACCTCCTTTCCGCACCATAGTTTATTCTTTACAGCCTCGGAGCCTCAGGGAAGAGAAAGGAATGCTGTGGATTCAAGAATGGACGAGGGAAAAAAAATGGAGGGATCTTTATTTTGTTTCGCAGGATGACCGGAGCAGTGGAAGAAGAAAAAGGAAAAAGAAATAAAAAAGAGAGAAGTCTCAAACGAGGCGCCAGAAAAAAGAATCGATAACGATGAACTCGGCTAGCACCAGTCCTCCTACTGTCATCTTAACCATGGATGCGGACTTTCTTTCTTGAAAAGGGGGTAAAAGGAATGGGTATAGGAGTGGGAGTGTTGGCCCCCACTACCCCCTTTGCCGTCGTCATCTAGTCCTTGTGCGCCCCTTTTCGACCCTTTCCGCACACCATTGCCAAAAATCGGGAGATTTGGCTAGGCAAAAGGAAAAGAAATCAAAAAGAAAAGAAAGGTGAGCAAGAGCGTGCGAGAGAGCAACAAACAAGTCATCTTGGTCACTCCTTCTTGCCCAGCCCAAGCCCAGCCCAAGCCCAGCCCTCTCCTTTCCAAAGCCCTGTGGGCAATTGGCAATTGGACAATAAAAAGTGCGGCATGACCAGCCCACGGCCCAAACCCCGCATGCACCCGGCTGGCTGGTCAAACACAAACAACTGTTTGAGAGGCGGGGTTGTATTGAATGAGAGAACGAGAGAGCCATGAAAACAGGCTTATATTACCCATGGTCTCTCCTCTCTATCTTTTATTTTATTTTTTATTTTTTATTTTTTTCACTCTCTCACCTCTCAATTGTGAGCATCGATTGAAGGCGAGGAAGCACAACCTGCCCTTGGCTTCCTTGGTTGGTGTGAGCACAGAACAATGGTCGTGGGATTGCGAGCACAAATCCTTGGCCAAGGCAAAGAAGATCTCTCTCTCTCTTTCTCTCTCTCTCTCTCTCTCTCTCTCTCTCTCCCTCTCCCTCTCTCTCTCTCTCCCTTTCCCTCACCCCACCACTCACCTTCCCTCCCTGGACTCAAGCAAATCCTTCTTGCAGAGGGAGATTCGTGGGGGAGAAAGATCTCTTTTCCTTTTTCCCCACCCTCCTTTACTCTTCCCTCGTCTCCCCCCCCTTTGCCCCCTTCCCTCGTGCCCTTTCTTGACTCCTTTCTTCTCCCTCTCCCCTCTCTCCTTTTTTCTCTTTCTCCCTCCCTTTCTCTCTCTCTCTCTCTCTCTCTCTCTCTATCTCTCTCCCTCCCTCTCTCACTCTCTGTCTCTCACCTCTACGTCTCTGTCTCTCTTTCCACCCTTCTCCCTGCCTCCACTCATTCATCTCTGTAACCTTCTGTATACCCTTGCTGTAAACTACCCATCTCTCCTACACCCATGATCCAAACGTCTTCACCCTGGTTCGACTGCCCTCAGAAATACAATAGTCCCGACTGGAAAACAGGGCCCCTTACACCGCTCAGTCCTCGGGAACCTGTCTCTTTGATCCTCGAGAATACTCAGAATCGACTCGAGCGTCTTTCCATATCTCCATCTTCTCCCTCCATCTTATGGACCTCATCCCCCCTGGGCTGGGAGAGACTTCCCGACGAATGTCTTAGGATCATCATCGACTATCTTGATGGAAACACCCCAGCCCTTGCGTCCTTGCTTCAAGTGAACCGTCGATGTTTCTTCCTCTGTGTTCCAAGACTATACTACGATCCGTTCCAGAGGATTCTTGATCTAGATGCAAAGATAAAGAGTGACCCTGCGAGGACCATCCATGCGACCCCGCCACCGCCACGCCCCAATTCAGGGTCGGACTCAGGGTCGGACCACATAGAGCCAAACCACGGATCATCCTGGATGCAATTCCAACGAGAAAGATCCCAAACCTATCGTCTAGCCTATGATACGCGACGTGAACGAGAGTTACAGCTGTTGACTACTCTGCTTGCTCCGTCGATCAAGCAATTGTGCCGACGGTTTCCTTCCTTGGAAAAGTGTTTTTTCGAATCAACAAACCGTTTTCGAACGGTAAAGGAAGCGTATGGAGGTGCAGTATGTAGAGATAAGCCAATGGCAACGGTAAGGACAAGGACAAGGAGTCGGTCATCCTTTTCGGAAACCACCCTAGGTCTTTCCAGGGATCAGCAACCACCCCAGCCACTATCGCCGCAACCAGGGAAAGAGAGCAAAGAGGAATCATTCGATCTCAGATCCTTTGTCGATCAGGCTTCGAAATGGACCGTTCGAGAGTACCACCGCCATCTACGAGTGATCGACTTGGAAAGGTTGGTCACTCGACAAAAAATCGCGTCCGACGATGTAGGACAGATCTTTCGAACCCATTTTATGTGGTCTACTTGGAAACAAGAAACCCGTCGAGGAGTATTGGATTATTTACAGAGGGGGCTATTGAATCAATTCCCGGAAAACGTGCACACGCTACGGATTCCGATCCATCGAATGAGAACCTACCAACTGAAGCACGAGCGTACCCCTAGGAGGCGATCTCGACCATCGAGATCGGCAGCGGCTGAAGTCAGGTCTGAAAAAGGTCAGTTGAGAGACAAGAATGCGGCGGAGGAATTCAATAGAATGAGGGATAAATTCAATAGGAGGAGGGAGAAAAAAAGCAAAAAAGAGGCGCTGTTGACCATGGCCAAACCTTAATCTCATATTTAACAGAAAAGATTCAAGACCGAGACGAGCTAGGCGGAGGAGGAAGACAGGATGAGCTTTCTCTTCCTGGACATGGACAACCACAGTACGATGCGGACGAATCACCGCCATGGTTCAATTTCACGTTCCATCGATTGAAGAACCTCCGGCGGCTCGAAGTTTGTCATCTTTCCGAGAACCCCGACAACTGGGACACGCTCGAGCGAGTCTTGACCACTCTTCAAGGTGGCATCTACCATCCTCCTGAGCTAGGGGAGGAAGAAGTAGAAAAGCCTATGGCCCCCATACGACTGACAAATGACACAATCCGGGAGCTTTCCATCATGACAGAGGCAAACCTTGGACAAAACATGGGAAGGATTTTTCGACTTTTTGGGAACCTCGAGGTCCTTGAATTGGAATACAATTGTACAGAGCATTATCCATGGTTGACCAAATTGGACCCACAGCTAGCCCGGAACCTCAAGGTGTTGCGAACACGCCACTGCTGTTGTATGACAACTCCCAAGGACAAACTCCTCGAGTTGCAAATGTTTGAGAATCTGGAAGAACTCTGGATCCGGACCATGCGTGGGAGTGCCTATCCATGGAATACAGACTCTCAAACCCCGACCGATTCATCTTTCCCAGCCTCTCCAACCGTCTCTCCCAAGTTCTTGCCCAAGTTAAAACGACTCACTCTGGCCATGGGAGACGAACGTATGTTGAGACAGGCAGATGAGTTTGTCAAGGCGATCCGACATTCCATCCAAGAACTCGTCATCACCTTTTCAGATTTCTTTGCAGGACGATCTTGGGGATTGGCTCATCCATTCCGGAACTTGACTCGACTTGCCCTTCGAGGTCCTGGTGTCAACTTGTTTGATTTCTCGAGTCTTGTGCTTACTTGTCCAAAAGTTGAACGGCTAGCACTCCAATATAGTGCTGTCTCGACATCTCATGGACCGACCCCGGATCAGGATCGATTTGCAGATGCCATGATCCAATTACCTAAACTCCATTGTCTCTATCTCGAAGGAGCTTGGCTCATTGAAGACCGAGTGTTGATTCGGTTAGCGACCGAGTGTCAAAAGCTTTATCGGATTGGGATCTATGCCTGTCCTAATCTGACACTGCAAGGGATCGACCGGGCACATGAAATTCTGCAACAAAAGTCAAGGCCGTTTTCCATGTCACCAGCAGGTCTATTCCGACTTTGGTCCGAGGTACCATTTGTCCGCGGGTCCAAAGTTCAGAGACAAATGTGCTCCTTTGGATACAATGACGATTAATAAAGGGGGAGGGGTAGAAAAATAGTGAAAAATAGTCCAAAAACAAGAAAAGTGAGAAGAATTGGCCCCTTTATCCTTAGGCCTTTTATTGATGCACGACCCCTGTTGGTTTGAATTTTGCGGGTGGTGGGTCTGTTGGGCTCATAAAGTACGTGTTGACCATCTTCAAGGTCGCTCTTGAGGGTCGGGCTGCCAATCGGTGAGCCATGATTTGAAAGAGTCGTCTTTGGATCATCTCCTTGTCCATGGCCCGTTTTGACAGGGACCCCAAAAGATATTCTCCCGTTTCCTCTTCAAAATGTTGGACAAGCAAGGCTAAAGCTATTCCCACAGACCTATCCATCCCTTGTTGGCAATGCACCAGGATTTTGGGCCGATAGGAGACTGCCGACGACTCTTGATCTGCTTTCGGAAGGAGGGAAGTTTCCCGATCGAACATGTTCTGGACGGCTTGGATGGCGACAGGAATCATCTGAAGAAGTTGGTGTTGCCCCTTTTTGCCTTCTGCGATGGGGAGATGTAGGTAGTAATAATTTTTTACATCCAAGGGAACTGTTTCGTGTTTCTGGGAAGAAGGTGTTGTGACATCCCCTCCACCAAAGAGAGACCGCCACTGATGTCCTTGCATTACACACAGTGTTGCTTCGGCTCCACCTTGACCAGATATCCCACATCCGATCGTAACGATGCCTTCGCCCTCCTGAACCTGCTCTAGTCGGGGATCCCGCATGATTTCGGCTCCACAATTGATGACCATGTCGAACCCTGCTTGCCAACTCTCGGGAATTCGTCCGCTCACATTGTTCCCAATCCAGATGGGGCTCGGATGGATAGCAGAGCAAGGTTCCATGGATGGGGTGAATGTTGTTGGGTGTTGAGGGGTTTTGGATTTCTGTAGCCTAGCTTGTCGAACAATCTCCTTTGCACGGTCTTCACATTCTTGAGAGGAAATACCCTCTTCAAGGAGCTGGTCTTCATGTTCCCAAAACAGTTCTGGCGTGAGACCCTTGGACCACATCTCTTCATCATCTCCAGATCCTTGGACATAGAGATATCCATCGCGTTCTTCCATTCCGTCATGTACTACTTGAGAAGCGCAGAGGCAGATGACTGGATAGAAGGAAAGTTGTTCATAGTCAGGCATACTGTCTTTGAGAAGAAAACTCTGAGGCGTGAGCCAGATCGGGCGAATCGGCTTCAAGAGTCGAGTTGTCAATGGTTTCAAGTCTGTGAATCTCTAGACATTTTTTTTTTTTTTTTTTTTTTTTTTTTTTTAAAAAAAAAAAAAAGGAAAGAGATGGAGCGACGTTTAAGATACAGTTTCCTCCGCAGAAAGGTTCGCTTAAGTCGATCGTCAAAGAGAGCAATTCCAGTCTACTCAACAGCCCCCCTCTGCCGATTTCCCCTCCTTTCTGGACCCTTACCAGTAGTCGCTCGGCAAACCCTTGGATCTTGGCTTCGATCTGAGTATGCTCAGAGCGCGATATGAGAGAAGGTAATGAGTGATGTCGTGTATCCCATCGGTCCTTGTCCAGAGATGGAATCAGAAATGATGGATCTTCTGTTGGTGTCTGATGGTAGACTTTTGCGTTTTCTGTCCTATCGGGGTGTTCTCCATCTCCCGAGCGAATTTCATGCGTATTATTTTGAAGACTTGGTTGGTTTGTGGTTTTTGAGTCATTAAGACACGTGGCGCACATCTGAACGGCTTTGTTGATTGTAGAGCACCAGATGGGGATCGTTTTGGACAGGGCATCCGGGATTCGCTTTCCCTTCCTTGTAGAGTCCACGATAATACATCTATTAGTGAAAGCGGCGGTGGGTTGTTTGTTTAGTTGATTTTGCTACTGACAAGGGGAGTAGTTCCGGAGGAGGAGCCTTTTTGCATTTTTTTTCTTCTTCTTTTACCCTCCATGTTTGATGATAACATCGATGAGGTGTGGATTATATCGGCGCAAATTAAAATCCCAAATGCCTGCATGTCCATCTGTTGACTTGAAATATACTCCTGGTTTATGGATCTAGTCATTTGTAGTAATTGATGTGCGTTTTTTTTTTTTTTTTTTTTTTTTTTTTTTTTAAAAAAAAAAAAAAAAAAAAAAAATTGGTTAAATTTTCAGGGTTAGTAGTGCTTGTAAAAATAAACGGGTTCTAGAAATGCCAACCAAAGGAAAAACAATCAAAGCCTTTTTTTAGAGGTTCTTTCAAGAGATACCTTTGAGGGGTGGACGTACCAGTTACCGCAACGCTCGTTGGCTAGAGATGCGTGAAAGAAGCGCGAGTGAAAGAGAGAAAGAAAGAAAGAAGATTGTTTAGTCACAAAAAAGCATACTTCCTTTTTTGCCTTCATTGAATTCTTTGAGTAGATCGACGATCTGCGCACACCAAAGATTGGAAATAAAGTCGCGCCTTTATCTGTATCGTCAAAAGTTCCCAACAAACCCTTTTTAAAATACAGACTTGCCTAGCACAGGGAACTTGGGAAAGAGCTCCGAGATCTCGTGTACAAAGCCCGCATCCTCCTGAATGGACCGAAGACGATTCAGTCTAAGTTGAAAGGCAAGGTGGCCCAATAGATCCAATTTCTGTCAACAGAAAGAGCGAGGAGTTTCGGTTTCTTCTTCTTTTTGTTCTTCTTCTTGTTCTTGCTCTTGTTATTCTTCTTGTTGTTCTTCTTGCTCTTCTCCATTCAATAGATGACACTTACAGGCTCTTGGCATCCCGCCTCATTTCCTCGCGATTCCGATCAAGACCCATGATGTTTGCTCTCCATTCAACCTGTGATGTTTCATGAAGCCGAGTCGGCAAAAATATATCATCTTCCAATTTGAGACTGCGTAAAAAAATAATTGATTTTCGTCTGGGATTGCCACCGATCTGGAAAATGCATAGTGTAGCCGAGCTCCAATGACAAACACAGTCAAAGTCAATTGAACAAAGGGATACTTTTTCTCCATAAGGCGACTACTTGGATGTCTCTATTGTGGTTTGTCATTTTTACCAATGCCCAACTGCTCTCTACGCCCATCCGCCTTCTATGTTGTTCTTGAATGTGGTCACCAAGCATGATCCCCTGCTTGTCCCCCTTACCTCCACTTTTCTGCATCCCACGGATCGACCTCATCTATTTTCAGAGCTTCAGCGTCCTCCTGCCTTTTCTGTTGGCTACCATGTACTGAGCACCCAAAATACAGGGCCAATCCCTCCTACCCCTCCCCCCCTTTCAGGACGGGTCTTATCTTCCTCTAGCCCTACCTTCGCCCTTCGCTCGTAGATTTTTTTTATAGTGAGCTAATGTTCTTTTGGCCTCTTAAAAAGAACATTGTCGAACCAACAAAGGAAAAATGAACAGTACTTGGCCAGTAACGTCTCGTGGTCACATACTACTCGCACAGCTTCAACTGTTGCATCAAGAATGGTCAGTTCTGTTTAAAATCTACCACCTTCGGCTTGGGTACTGGTCCACGGGCTCCGGCCCTTGGCCACATCGTGTTTCACAGAACAAGTTCTTTCCCCTTCCTAAACATTTTACCCTCCTTCGCCTTGGGAATGCCCTGCCCTGCCCTGCCCTATGATTGATACTAGTCAACTTTTAACGGAGCCCTTGCTATACCAAAACATTTACCACAGCCGTGCCCTTGGACCCTCACATTCATGGCGAAGCTTTTTTGCATAACCTTCCTCCCTCCTCTGGTTTAATTTTCCACCTCTTCCACAGCACCAAACCTTTCTCTCTCTCTTTAGGAGCGCAGGATATGTGTCTAGGCCTATTTTCTTTTATAAAAATAAAAGGCGTTGTGTTGCTCCTCACAATCTGACTTTTCAAAGACACTACACCAGCAGCACTTCCCTTTTTCACACGCTCCAACACAAACATTTCAGTGAGACCTTGACTTGAATCACCCAAAGTAATTTCATTTGACTGGACTCCTTTGGTTCTGATGTTGGCAAAACTGAAGTAGTATTGCACAATTGAAAACGATGCCTTTTTGTTAACCACAGCCACTTGTACTCTCTTGACTACCATTTTCCTTCTATGACAAAATGAGCAGTAACACGAAAATATGAAACTTGCGGTCGTGTTGCTGCTCAGCCTCACCTTGGCAATGGGTCAACCCGCCCCTCCCTTAATGTGTCACCCTGAGCTCCATAACGTGTGTTGCCAAGGCAGTGTCAGCCCAAATGATCCTTCAGTCAAAAATGAATTGCTAATTAGAAACATCAACCCTTACACTATCACTGGACTCGTGGGGGTGAACTGCAAGCTTGATAGAGAAGATACAGAATGCACTGCGAGTGCTTTTTGTTGTAATAGCCATACACTTGAGGCATTGATTGGCGATAGGTACTATGTAGGCTGTAATCCTGTTTAGGCAGACCATTAATAATTGATACAGTTTAGTCAAGTCTCGAGCTAGCTTCAATTCATTCATTATATCCTAATGAAGTATTGTTAAATCGCTCCTCTACTCGAGGGAAAGGGAGGGGTGGGTGGGTGAGTGGGGGATGTTCACAATCTGTTGAACTCGCTTCTTTTGAGGAAACACTCTTCCTTATCCTTATCCTTTTTTTTTTTTTTTTTTTGCCTACATCCATGCTTGAACTCTACCGATGGTCAATCGACATTTGTCGTTACTGTTTGGGCACATTTGGCTCTCTTTTATTTTTTATACCCTTTTCGTCAAAAATTTGCAGACTTTTGACAGACCAAGGGATAAAATCCCTTCCCCCTCTCCTCTCCTCTCTCCCCCATCTCAAAAATTTACAACAATGACCGATTTCAGCCGAGGAGTAAAGGCATGGCAAACACTCGGACCCCCCCCCTTTCCCGAAGTAGTTCTTCTTCTTTTTTTGTCGCTATCATAAAAATATTTCCGTTATTCAACAGCTGGAGCGGGCTTGCAGAATCAGTGTCCAAAGGATAGTCCAAGGCACTGGCAAAAAAAAAAAAAAAAAAAAAAACTGCAGTCGAACGTGCACACATCCGTGAGTATGCAAGGAAGGAGGAGAATTGCGGTAGCTCAGAGAGATAATGGTCCAGATATGTTGAAAAATCTTTTCTTTTTCTAATTTTTCAGGCTTAAGCTCTGTATCGGCCCGAAGGTGAGTGGTGTACCTCATACAACATCCATCACATCTCTCGAGAAACTTAAAGCCAGAGACTATTCTCTTGCCTTGCACAAATCTCCCAAGGAAGACAAAATGTACCTTCCATATTGTTAATTGGGAGACATAGGAATTGGTGTCAGTAGTCATATCAAAGACCTTGTTCGACGGGGGATGGGGTGGTGGTGGTGGTGGAAAGAGCATAGGCAGCGCTACACGATCGGGATTACCTACGAATACCGACCATCGAATCATGCGTCTTTTGTATTCAGGAGATCTGGTTGGCTCGTGCTCGGCGGACTGAATTGTCAGACTTTTCTCATTCCAGCAGGCTCAAGTTCACACCTGACTACCATTAATTAAAGTCTCCGGACCTTAATCAATTAATTTTATTATTATTATTGTTATTTTTATATTTTTTTTTATTCATCCAACTTAGCGATGGGCCCCGTAGGCTTGACTGATGGGGACACCCGCTGTCTCTAGCAGTTCGAGCGCCACTTGCGTCTGATCCACTGTCTTCATATCTGGCGTTCTCTGGACCCGAAGAACGCAATCCTGTGCCAACTGGATCCGACGTTGTTTCCCTTCTTTGCCTTGCCAATCCGACAACATATTCTTAAACAATGGCTTCGAGCTCTTGTCCGGCCCATCCGCCTTGGAGCAAAGCTCACTCGCTTTCTTGATGGACTCGGGCGCGGACGAGAGGAGATCGTTCTCAAGTAGGAACCAGGCACTCATCACTCGAAGATTTTCAGCCGCAACCCCAAGTGCGTTTCGCTTATTGCCATTCTTGATCCCGGGATCTGCTCCATAGAGGAGGAGCATCTGGACCAACTCTTCGTTATCCATCCTCTCCAGAATCTGATGCAATGGTGTTGACTTGCGGTGATCTCGAGCATTCACGTCTGCTCCTTTCTTGAGCAACAGCTCAATTACAGGTGCTGGGTCTTTGCAATGAAGGATCGCATAATGCAATGGCGACCGCTGGAACTGATGATCCGCCACCTTGGCTGAAGCTCCAAACTTGAACATGACCCGCATCGAGTCAACCATTGTCCTCGTCGAGACTACATGCGTGTTCTGTAGTAACACCATCAACGGTGTTCGCTTCTTGGCATCTCGCGCATTACAGTCAGCACCAGCCTTGGTTAGGAACACCACTGCCTCCAAGGGGTCTGGATACTGCTCGCATACAAAGTGAAGTACTGTCGTGCCGTTATGATCGCCTCGATCCAGTGCTGCACCATGCTTGATAAGGATTTTCATCGTCTCTAACGGATGCCTTGACCGCGCAGCTACATGGATTGGGGTTGGATGAGGCCAGAACCCATGGGAATCATGAATCAACGATGGGAACGCCTTGAGCATTCGCTCAATTGTTGCCGTATCACTCTGCGTCACGGCCGTGAAGAAATCTGTTGGTTCGTTCTGGTTCAATTCCTTGTAAGGGTCCACAAGACTATAAAAGTTATCGAAGGGGACGCGTGGTTTGCTGGCTACGGGTCCTGCAGAGCCCACAGCCGTCGTATTTGTCGACGAGGTATCGACAGTTGTGGCAGAGCCACCAGAGGCGGGTGGAGAATGCAAGGTTGACGCAGAAGTGGCGGTGGTAGCAGTAGTATTGGTAGAAGAGGACGACTCTTTCGATGGATGAAGTTGAGGCCGAAGTTGAGATGGCTCCGAAAGAGAGCGAGTTTCTGATCGGTCATCTTCGTCCGATCTGCGCTGTCTGGCCGCATCTGTTAAAAAAAAAATAAAATAAAAAAAAATAAAAAAGGGGGGGAGGGAATTGTGTCAGTGGAACGCTGTCATAGCGTGGCTATTAACTTGATTTAGTGCGCAATCTTAATCATGGATAAACAAGTACTCACTTTTTGGTTCCCGAATCCATTGTGAAGCCTCAAACAATGGGAAGCCTCCGCCATGAGCTAACCGAAGTGCGGATGGGGATCCTGGACGTCCTGGGTTTGAGGGAGCCAGCTTTGGACTCTGAGAGACTTTACTTGCTACCATGGACTCTTCCTTGAGCAATGTAGGTTTTAGGCTTGGGCTGCCTAAGATGCGGCCATTGGGGCTATCACGCTTGTTCAGGTCAGGACTTTGTGAACGAAGCATGCTCAGCTGGCCAGGCGGGAGGATGTTGTTATGCGGGCTGGGTATATAAGGGTTCTCAGCAGGTCTTCGATTACTGCCTTGAGTTGGCTCTTGGAGCTCTGTCTTTGATGAATAATCAATCAAGGTCGAGTGGGGATGCTGTGTCAAAAAGGAGACAGGTCGGAAAACTCGGTTATTGTTTCCTGAAGACGGTCCAACGGATAGAGTTGCAGCGTTAGTAGTTGTCGAAGATCCAGCACTAGATGCACCAGCGGAAGCAGATGTTGGTGGATTTGCTGTGTCAACCTTCCCTGCCGAAGGCACTGGCCGCTTGTTCCACAGTGGAGGACTCAAAGGCGTTACCACAGGGAATCCCATAGGAATTTGACGCGCTGGTGTTGGTCTCGTCGTTTCAGACGTATTCTGGTTTGATTGTTGAGAACCATCGGCCAGAACCGTGGCCTTGCTCGCCTTGGACCCTTTCGATGATTCATTCTCTTGTCCTTTGCCAGCAGAAGCGTCTCCCAAAGGCTGAGGAGTCGCCGACGGTGGGGGTCCAGGAGGTGGTTTGGGGATGTGAACCCGAGAGGGAGGTGGGCCAGGAGGAGGAGGAATTGTCTTGGATGCTCGCATCTGACCATTCTTGTTATGAGGGGGCGACACAATCTTGGCCCGATGAGAGGCGCTTGGCGAGATCATGCGAGGGGTGTTCGAATGGCCAGCTACGGCCACTGGAGGCGGTGGAGGGGCTCCAGATGGTGGTGGTGATATGGTTGGAATGTTTTTGACAGAGCCAAGCTTGAGCTTGCTTACAACCCTGGTCATAGAAAGACCACTTGCAAGTGCTAGCGCGGCGGTCTCGGGTAATCGGTTAATGCCTGGCTCAAGTGGAGGTGAATTAGAGGGCGGAGTAGCTTCCACAACGGGAGAGATGTGAGAGGTAAGAGAAAGTGTGTTGAAGGTAGGGATGGGAGGAAGATATTGGTTTGACGGCGGCGAAGCGATGAGATTCCCTGGTAAGGAAGCGTTTTCAGCAGTAGAAGAATCTGAGGCTGTCATATTAACAGACGCCTCTCCTTTCGTCTCTCTCAGACTGTCAGAGGAAGTTTCCTTGGTGGGTGGGGCAGAGACATCTGTTGTCTTGCTGTCATTAGATTCGATAGCTGCTCTGGGTATAGTGTCATGTATGACAGGACTATCCAATCCTGCACGCTGACTAATTTCCTGGATCGTTTCCGTATTAGCCTCACCAGCGCCATGGTTCGTATCGCCCACTCCATTCCCATCACTGTCTTGAGCAAGGATCGTATTACGCTGGGCTAATTTTGCGCCTCCAGTTTTTCCAGAGTCTGAGACACTATTTGCTCGCTGAAAACCGTTTACATAGCTGTCCTTGACAATCGGCTCACCCAAGAAAGACACTCGTACACCGGAACGGTCCTGTCGTATTGGGAGAGCGGGAATATTCTGCATTAGCGGTGCCATTCCTTGTGCAAATGACTGTCGCACACTTGGCCGCAACAACGAGGCTGGTCGCACGTGGTTTGAATTTTCAGGTGAAGGCTGTAGTGCGACATCGTTATCATAAGTGCTGGGAGCGATCATAGAGTCACTCGAGAGTGGTCGTGGTCTTGGCGGCCGTGGTCTGGACTCTGCAGGACGAGGGCTGAGTTGCTCTGCAGCCAATAACTCCACCAATTCTGATAATACAATATCCATTTGAGGTCTATTCTGGGGAAGCCCATCCCAGCATCGTCGGAAAAGCATCTCATATTCGACTGCTGTTCCTGGGGCAGTCTTCTCGCGTACCCCTGCAATGATGTTAACGGCCAGCATCACATCCTGCAATTGGGACTCAAAGGGGATCATGCAGCTTGACAGCTCCCAAAGGATGACGCCCAAACTATAAATGTCACACTTGGCGGTGTAGGTAATCGTCGGGTTTTGCATTCTCTCCGGAGCAACATATGGTACCACGCCAAAGAGTCCTGCTTTGGTCGTATAGATGGTCTTATTGACAGACTTGCTCAGTCCAAAGTCGGTGATAAGTGCCTTGCCGTCTGTATCGATCAGGATGTTGCGTGAATGAAGATCTGTGTGAAAGATGTTTTCTCGATGGATAAAGTCAAGACCGCTGGCGATTTCCCAGGCAAGGCGATACTTTGTATGCCAGGCAATCGACACATTCTGCATCTCAAGATAGTCCTGCAGACATCCATTCTCCGCGAACTGCATCACGATGCAGGTGTCTTGTGTAAGAGGGTGCTTCGTGATCCCAAAGAACTTGACTATGTAATTCGAGTCGTGCACTTGCTTGTGCATCTTGAGCTACAAAGATACCAAAGACCCTGTGGTTAGTCCTGACAGCTCAAGCTCACACAGATGGACGAGTGAGGCTCTGCGCCGACAGTGCGTGCGATCTGTTAGGTTACGGCTGTGCAAGTGCTACATGCCACACATGGTGTTGGCGCTGGTGCTGGCGAAGGAAGCCCAGCGATTGATAGTGTGGACGGGAACTAGGGGAACGAGTAGGTGCCGGTCAACGCCTATTACCTCTTTGATAAGGTCACTGGTATTGTGCTGCTCCTTGATGGCAACATGCATATTCCTCCAAGCGCCAAGATGAATAGTTCCTGAGCCTCCTTTTGCGACATTGTATTTGACCTTGCTGATTTCGGAAAATGGAATGAGTCGAACGTGTTTATCCTTTACTGCGTTCTTCAACCACTCCTCTGCTCGGTTGTTTTTTTTCACTTGTGCACTGGCAGAGCGGTCGTTGACCATGGCAAGAGAGAGGAAGAGAGAGAGAGAGTGTGTGTGTGTGAAGAGAGAAAGAATGAAAGAATAAAAAGAGAGTGATGGCCACGCAGGAAAGGGGACGATGCTGTCAAGATGGAGAAATAAAGACGAGGCCGAGATAATTTAAAAAAAAAGGGGAGGGAAGTGGGGGTCTTTTCAGAGTGGCAAGGGTTGGATCAGGTTGCAGACAAAAAAGACAGGTCAGTGTCCTTCTTGGGGAGATGACGGTTGAGGCAGAGGCGGAATCAAGAAGAAGACACTCCAGAGATCTCTGGCGAGTAAAAGATGGGATGGGAGATGGCAGTGAGCCTGGGGCGGGGCAGAAGAGAGAAAAGATGGACCCTGGTCGAGGATATTCGCATTCCAGCCTGGACCTAGTTGGAGTGATGGAGCAACTTGGCTCGTTAGCGATGGCCCGGATCCGTCGAGAGTGGCGGAGGCAGATGAATAGCAGATTGCGACTGGGCGGGTGAGATGGCTCAGGTTGAAATAAAAAAGACCCATCGGGATGCTGAATGGGGACCAATGTCAAAAAAAAAAAAAAAAAAAAAAAGGAGAGAGAGAAAAGAGAGTGCAGGGACCCCCTCCAGATGGACAAGCGGACCCTTAACAGCCTGTTCCTGGGCGGTGGGTAGGCAGACTCTGAATCCTCTCAACTCAGAAGAACGCTCTCTGCTCACTCCCGTTAGTTAGTTTGTTCCTTCAGCCAGCCCCATCTCTTTTCGAAATTCGATTCGATTCGAAAAAAAAAAAAAATATATAACTTCTCTTTATTAATATTATAGCTTCGGGTTAGGCTTCATTCGGACCACTCCTTCCTGGGCAACAGAGACCGCCAATGTGCCGTCTTCCTTGTAGATCCTTCCAAAGGTCAGTCCGCGGTCGCAGCCTGACCGAGGAGTCTCGCAAACATAGAGCATCCATTCGTCCGCACGGAAGGGGCAGTGGAACCACATGGAATGGTCCAACGATGCCATCATTGAAATCCGTGGATTGGGTCTGTGTCGTGAGAACCATGTGGCACCATGTGCTAGAGGGACTGTGCCAAGAAGGTTGTGGTCTGATCCGTAAGCAACAACACACTGGTGCAGCGCCAAGGCATCGCCTAGAGTTCCCTTACACTTGATCCAGAACATTTGCTCGGTTCTCTTTGGTGGATCAGTGATATCTCGGAGACTATGCTTCCGGGTGTCCTTAAAGTCCAAGGCAACGGGCTATGCCAAACAGAAAAGTCATTGTGAGTTTACCTGACCTTTTCTCGTTTTCACTTCCCAATATTCCAAAAAAGAGTTGGAGATACTCCCTACCTCTTCGAGTCGCAGTTTGAGGATTTCTGTGAAATTCTCAGGGACCTTGGGATTATCTATCATGGCCTTGATCAGCTCTTCCTGGCTAGGCAGCACGCTATGATGAGGCACATCTGGCATTGGGTATTGATGGCTGGGCGCGTGTGGTGCTGGCACCTGGAAACTTGCTGTACAAACAAAGATCGATTTACCACGTTGTTTCGCTGTCACTGTCCTGGTGCAATAGGATTTGCCTAGAAGTGACAATGACGGCTGTTAGAACAACGCACTGATATCAAGTCACGCTCACTGGGGCATTAGAGAGAGGACATTACCATCACGGACTCGATCTACTTGGTACAAGATAGGGAACGTGCTGTCTCCTGGCAACAAAAAGTATGAATGTAGAGACTAGATAGAGGAGTGGAGCGATAATCAAGCCGAGTGAGAAAGTGAAAAGACGATCCAACTCATTCTTTGGGAACAAAAGACTGAACGTGGCCCAACTTACATGGACTGAGTAATTGGAAGAGACAGTGTTGGTTGCTGCAACGAGTGCCTGCCCAACAACATTGCCACCTTTTTTTTTAACCCGTTGAGAACAATCAGTAAGTGTTTGCAAATCAGTATAGTCAATGGTGGAACTGGTACAAGCAACTGACAGTAGCTCAAGAGTATTCTTCATATCTCTTACCGAATACTCCGCGAGCACCTAGTGGGAGCCAGAGCTTCTTTGATCTGTAGAGGTCCTTGTCAATCTCTTCAAGATCCAGCATAGTTTCGATAATAGTGTTATCTGTCAAAGAAGTTGGTAGCAAAGTTATGGCAGCCGAAAGGCGTCCTGGTAAGACATTGAAATAAAAACCGGTCTGGGACGAGTAGTGTCCGCGGGGAACCGTCTTGGCGACACATGAGTGTGGCCATGGACAGCAGTGGTCTGCAGACATGGGCCAGCATGTAACCAAAACAAATGGTAACGACCACTTACTAGAGGCTCCGTCCGGAGAGGGTACGGGCGTGGTGGATGACATGGCGGCAAGAGTGAGTGAGGGGTGAGAGAATGGGATGGATGGAGAATGGGAGAGGGGAGAGAGGTAAAGAAGGAGACGGCGGCAATGTGCAGCTGAGCTCAAGCAAGACAGATGGATGGATGGATGGGTCGAAAAAAAAAAAAAAAAAAAAAGAGAGTGAGAAAAGGTGAGAATGAGAGAGGCAAAGAACTCCGAGCCGAGTCCGAACGATAAAGTGAAGAAGCGCGTGGAGTTCTATGTTTCTCTCTTGCCCCACTTCTCCAAATGTTCATATGGCTGCTCACTATTGTCGCCCGTCTAGTTTCTTGGTCCCTGTTTGTCGCCTTTTACTCTGGCTGGCTAGCTGGCTGGCTGGCTGACTTGGCTTGGATCTGCGATGGCATTATGAAGAGACGGCATGAGCAGTGATCCGGCGGACCCTCAGCCCATAGTCTCTCTGTCGGTGAGAGAATCCCTTGGCTGGGCGGGATCGTATCCGGAAAAAAAGGCAACGGCCGGATCGGGACTACTGCCAGTCGTTGCGCGGGGAGTATGAGCGGAGGGGACAGGAGAGGGGTGAGGGGGAGAATAAAAGGGTCCACTCGCTGGGAAAGGAAGACACGCAGTCGATGGCTTGCGAAATCGAAATCAAGTGAGAAAGAGAGAGAGAGAAAGAGAGAGAACGTGTGTGTGTGTGTGTGGTGTGGTGTGGTGTAGTGTGGGCAAGTGAGAATGGTGGTCCTACAACATACATCGATCTCGCCTTTTTCACCTCCACCATGAGCATCTCTCTGCCAGCAACCTTCAACTACTCGCTCCCACCTTCAAGGGTCTTTGTCATCGGTCTTGCAGGTTCGACTCTCATCTCATCGAGCGACACGACCAATTCTTTAGTGGTTTGCCTGATTCCCACCTTTTAACAAACATCTTCCAATCTCTTTTTGCTTCCATAGGAGGAGCCGATTCAGGAAAGGTATGCGGACCAACATACATTCTTCTGCATTCCCAGGACTGTACAATGATCTCTTGCTCATCTCTTGGCTGAAGAACTATCTTCTCTCATTGGTGGATCTTAACATCCAGACTTTGGCTCTCTCCTACTCTCTCATGACTTTCTCACGGCATCATCAACCAGGAAGCACTTTGTAGAGTACTGATCGAGCAGCTGCAAAAGAGTCAGGTCGTAGATAGTAGCAAAGCTCTTCTACTTCATCTCCACGACTTTTATCGTGAGCTTACCGACGAAGATCGCACCCATGTGGCTAGTGGACTTTATAACTTTGACCACCCAGGTAATAAGACTCTATATTTTAAGCCTATTTTTTTTCTTTTCGCTCCAATGCTCACAAGGTTTATACTTTCTTTGTTTGCCCACGCACTTAGATGCCTTTGATTGGGATCTACTTGCCCAAGTGATGGATGGCATTCATGAGGGAAACATCCCAAGCTTGCCCAAATTCGACTTTTCGACAAAGCGGAGGTAATTCGGTGTCAATGGGTCCCTGTATTATAACTCCTCCATGGAGAGAGAACGCTGAACTCACTTCAGTGTTACCAATATGTGTTATGTGTTCCAATAGACATTATGAAGCTCGGCCAGTTGGGTCTGAAAGCCCTAGAGTCGTCCTTCTTGAAGGCATTTTCGTTCTCTTGAATGCCAGGATTCGAGACCAATTGAACATGAAGGTATGTGCTTTCGATCGACCCCAGTATCCACAGCTGTCCATTGTTCTACTATGCAACTCACGTCACAATTTCCTTTCTTTTCTTTTTTTTTTTTTTTTTTTTTTTTTTGTGCTAGCTTTTTTTTGTTGATCTTGATGACGATGAACGCCTGGTCAACAGAGGTACAACTACGTTTTGTCTATCCTACATCGGTCTTCATAAAATGAAAGAAAGAAAAAGAGCTGATTACTAAAATGAACTTTGCCTGATAGTTCAAAGAAAGATCTCTGAGACAGATCCGGATCCTATGGACCATATCCTTACGGAATATGTGCGATTCGTCAAACCTGCCTTTGACGATTTTATCAACCCAGTACGTGAGATATCCAATGACTCGTTATTTGGTGCGAGATGATAAATAGAGACTGACCATTACTTTTTTGTTTTTCGTTTTTCTGGGGGTGCCATGTCTCCCGTTAAATAGTCTAAGAAATGGGCTGACATTATCATTCCTCGTGGATCTCAAAACAAGCCTGCCATTGAACTGATCACCTCTCATGCAGCGGATCTCTTGGGTCGACAACAGCTAGCCAACTCGACTCGCCCATCGCGTATTGCTCCTTCATCTTTAGTCTTGCAAGAAATGTTGAGTGCACCAGGCTCCAATATGTCTTCGGCATGCCCATCTCCTAGAGCTAGGTCCATCACCTACAGCGATACTGGATCGAGGTCGAGCATCCCATCGTCTCCTATTCTACGAAAGGATGATAGCTTATATAAACCCGTGCCAGAGTGAGAGATTGAAGCCTCGATGAAAAGCTATTGAGCTTAATCGGTAATGATAAAGATCAGGGAAGAGAGTAGCGCAATATCGCGGACCATAATCAGATGATTGGCAACTAAATAAAAATAAGAAACCAAGAATTTCTTGCAATGTCGTAGTAAAGTTTACCTCTATGGGCATGAAGGAGAATGAAAAGTACTTTTACTCGCCACCTACGATTGGATAACCCACAGAGGATCAGGAAAGGGCTTGATCTCTATCTATTACTTCAAACGAAAGACAATTCTCTTTTCCCAGTACCATTTATTCAAGATAGATTGCGCTATGAAGAAAATGAGACGCCAAGGCGGAGCTACTATCGCGCTATGCTTTTGCTATTGATTGATGAAGTTGTTGATATTGATGTTGCCAGCCGCCGCTAGAGTGCAGAGACCACGATCAGTATTTACCTTTGATTTAGGAGTCGTCAGGAATACTGATCGATGACTTGTACCAGGCAATCGAGTTACCCTCGTAGAACTTGTACGAGTCAGATTCACGCCAAGCCTGGAGCTCAGGCAGGCGATCCACATTCTCTTTGACTTTCCAGATGATCTCGCTCTCTTTGAATGCGGTATCCATCAGATGACCCATTGGCAATGTATGGAAAAAATGGATGATATTTGCTAGGTGAATGTCGGCCAAGGAAACCTGATAAAGAGAATATATGGATAGAAATTGAGTATGATAACCCCAAAGAGGTAAAGTTTACATCAACAAATCCTATTCGTTCAGTCAAGTTACCTTATTGCCGACATAATGGCCATTGGATCCATTCTGCCTCAAGTGGTGTTCGTGATCTTCAATGAATCGTTTCACTCTTCTTTCCATGAATCGTTCTACGGCATGCTTGCGGTCTTCGGGTTTGGCGGATGAAATGCAATCGTAGCCACGTTCTCGCAAGTAGTGGATATTGCAATAAAAAGTCTTGATTGTCACTGCCTCCCACTCGTTGTCACCCAAGAGACCAAAGCGTTCGGCCAAGAATGTGTCGATGACTATGGATTCGGAAAGGTGGAGTTCCTAAAAAAAAAAAAAAAAAATAATCCTCGTCAATAATAATAATAAAAAAAAAAAAAAAAAAAAAAGAAAAAAAAAAGAAAAATCGCGCAAACATGCAAATCGAAGAGCCCTTCCTTAACCTTGAGCTTAATGTACCTTTCCAGTTGGCCATGTCAGCTTCAATAGAGGCAAGACACTGAAGGCAGTCTTGACGGCACCCTTGTCCCAATCTTCGTCCTAAACAAGTAGAATGAGAAAAACGTGTTGTGGTAAGTGACACCCAAGGCGGAATGACTCCAAAAAGGTCTCATTGGTGGTGGAAACAAAGCAACAACAACAACAACAACAACAACAACAACAACAAAAGAAAAAAAGAAGGAATTACGGTTGGGTTATCGTTCTCCCATTTCACGTTTCCTAAGACCAACAGGTCCCTTGCGGTGGAACCAACCGAAGCAAGATCCCAGTAGACAAGCGTGAATGTCACGCCGTTCAACGATGCAAGCTCCTTGGAAGTCTCCAACGATGAACCCTCTGTCTGAAAGGATATTCTTGCGCGATCGGATGGAAGAGTCATTGCTTGAGCTTGTGAAATGAGAAAGGAGAGAGAGAAAAAAAAAAAATGTGTGTGTGTGTGTGTGTGTGTGTGTGTGTGTAGGATGAACTGTGGTTGGGTTAAGAAACGACAGCCATGCGAGAGAGTAAAAAACCTCGCTTTAAATAAGGAAAACTGAAGGAGCCAAGATTGGTGGCGTTGTTGATCAATTTTTATATATAAATATATATTTTGCTCCTCTTAGTGTCAAAAAGATTATTTCTCAAAATGGTTAGGATAGACTGGTTGTGGTTCTGAAGCACTTGTCATGCGATGGCGTAGGATGGGAATCAAAATATCCAAGACGATCCTTGTGAAAAGAGGATAGACGACAGCATTCGAAGGTTTGTAGTCGGAGAATGAACAAAATTTTCTCAGGCAACTGATCCATCTACTCTAGCAATACGAAAGAGCGTTTGGAGTTGCATTCTCTCAATCTGGAGTTGCACTCTCTTTGTCTGGAAGATACCAAAGAGTGCGAATATCCTAGGAGGGGATGAGAATTGGTGGCAAAGACGATGCGTGGGACAGTGGTGGCCGAGGCCAATTTGCGGCTTTACGGTGCGTCCTACTTCTCTCTTTACCCCATCACTCCACCATTTCTTACTCATTATCCTCGTCATTGGCTTTACTTCCTTGCTCTCCTTGCTATCTCTCTCTCCCTTATCTCTCCCTATCACTCTCAGTCTTCAGGTAGTGTTTCTGAACATGCCATTTGTTTCCGATGCTTTACAACAACATCATGCCAATGCATTGCCTTCTCGACACTTGCGATTTACAAGCACGTTGGGTCGCTCGTGCAGCTGGGATGCGGTCTGGTGGTCAGATGTCATTAGGCCCAGCCAACCCCTTGTGCCCTGGGATTTTTGACACCTGATGTAGCCAAAAACTAGCGCTATTGTGTCATCATAATTATCTTACACTAATTTCTTTGGCTCTCTGTTGTATGTTACTAATGTGAGGCGAATAGACGTGCATCACCCAATGGAGCGTCCAGATCATATCGGGTGGGCGTTGGATGAGTCTGACACTGAGTACGTCTCCATCAAGTCTTTCGCGATAAGATTCAGCTACTCTGACAGTTGTACAACAGAGAGAGATTTCCTGAAGCTCGACAACAATCCCAGACACCCGAAACCTCGCCGCCGGCGACTACTGGAGAATTTCAATACATTTAATGCCAACCACCCTGAAGTCTTCTGGTCGAGGCGTGCTACTTTTGCCAAGTCGGGTAATTTTGCCAATCAGACTGCCACCGATTCTATGGAAGTTGGCTACCGACAGTCAAAGATCATCTACCGAGAGCACTTCAAGAATTAAGAGAATGGAACTGAACCCAGTTTGCCGCCTTGTTCCACGGAGGATTTATCTCAACGTACACAAATCCTTGAAATAATTTTGGTGGTCACAGTGTGTAATGCCAGCATCATCGTGTATTTTCACTTTTGTTACTATTTGCTAAATTATGTTTATTATTTTATCGTCTCCAATAGCGACTACCGGTGCTTCAAGCAGTACGACGTGCGGGAATCGCGGTCCCTCCTCGTCCAAGTCACCAGCATCGGAGGTGCGGAATCTCCAGAAGAGGGATGAATAGGATGACGATATTGTCAAGTCTGCGATACTTGAGGAGATTATGGAATGGACTCCTGCCCAATCGTCACCGTTTTATGAAATAATACGGTATATCTACGATGTGGTAATGGCTATGGCATGATTACGAGTATGAAAATCGACTTTTTTTTCATCATGTGGTATGCTGACATGCTCGCAATTTACTTAGCTGCATAGCAGGCCGGCGATGTTACCTTCGGTGCCAACGGATATATCAGTAAACCATAAGCAGATGTTTGAGAAGTCTTTAGACCTCCTAGGCAAAGCTAGAGATCCAACGAGAAACAAGGAAGTATTGTATTCTCCATTTCAGATGTTTTTGACCTCATTTAGCGTTGCTTATTTGTAGAATAACATGCCCCTTCGCAGTAGCCCCGTGCAACGGACTGTGCATAATCCTCGAAAATAAGAATGGAAAAAACAAAAATATCTGAAATGGAGAATAAGTCATCGATTCATTCTTTTTTGTCAATCTCCCTCTTTAGACGAAACACTGCCCTCACGCCACTTTTATATAGTGTTCTTGTATCCGGCATTATTAATACTGTTACCGAATCAGGACCTGGACTACGTTTGTCGGGACAAATAGCCCAGGAAAGCTTGCATGATTGTATTCTGTACAACTCTCAGGCGCTCACCCAGCTTTCGGTGGACCTTATTAACGCTCTTTATCATGATAGTGATGCAGCTTATGCCATGTCGATATCAAGTCTGCAAAGTTTCGTGTACACAAAGCTTGCAGCGGATGCAACTAAATTGAGACGCAACAAAGAAGATCAAGAGCAATACGTTGTTCTCAAGCTGCTGAATCAGATCTTACTATGGTTGGAGCACAGTCAATTCGAGCGCCCTATTTCCGAACATGTGTATGTCTCTGCCTGGAGCTCCATTTTCAACACCTTGCTTGCCTCAGGCGGTCTACGTGTTATCCCGTAAGGTTTATGAATTTTGTTTTCGAGGCCCTTGCTGAATGCGGTCCTAAGTAATTCACTCGTCGATGTTCTTTCTGTTTGCTCACAGTGGAGAGCTGGGTTCTGAGGCATCGAAGTACTATCGACAACTAACGGAACAGGAATTTGGGATCAAGTCGAGTACTACTAATACTACCAGAATGGCTCGCAAGGTGGACCAAACACTACGTGTCATGGTGGACGGTGTTTGACCAGGGGAAGTAGCCATTTTCGAGTCCAAGCCAGTGGTTACCGATTCGACATGCAAGAGACAGCACAACAAGTCCGTCCGTCTGAATGCGGCCACCATTAAGAATCTCGAATCGCACGGACTGGGCATTTGCCGCTAGTAACCCATAATTGCCGAGACCCGGGCAGCTTCTGTAGATTTCTACACTATCTAAATGTTACATGCTACTCGCCCAATGATCTACGCTACACGCTATTAACTACTAAACTCTACTCGATTCAGGCTACATGTGCGCTTTTTATTTTTTTCTGTACTTTTATCAGCGATATAAGGCGGGTAGGGTGGGAATTGGGGCTGTTGGGAAGGTGTGGTGGTGGCAAGGTGAGCATGCTCACTCCCCGAAACGACAGGGGAAGGAATATTAGATGTATTGGAAAGGGTGGGATGGCAGTGGTTTGGGAGGGAGGATGGTGGATGTGGTTGAGGAAGAGGCGGCAGTGGCGGTTGTAGTGGTAGTGGTAGTGGCGGTAGTGACAGTGGAAGTAGTGACAGTTGTGAAGGAGTGGAAGTAGGGGGAGGAAGTGGGAAGGAGGAACACGGGAGGGAAGATCTACGGGGTTTAAACGGTTGCGTCTTGATATAGCATTCGATGAATATCTTATGACTCTTTTGTGTTGGTTGACACAACTTACGCGCCGTAGTGTTCCCCAGAAGATTAATATGTTGGAATTGCCACCATATATCAAGCAACAATTGGGTGCAGAAAATAGTCGATGCTGCAATGACAGACCTGTCAACTACAGATCCAAAGCAATTGACCCAACGGGAGCTGGCGATAAAGTAAGTTTGGCAAAAATATATGTGGCATACACTTTTCATTTGCACATTTCTCGGCCATTTCTCATCCGTTTTTAACGACTAAAAGACCACCTTGATCCCACGAAGTCCCAGATGTCGGACCCTGGGCTCACTCGGACCCTGGGCATCGCCACGGGCAAAGTGTTAGTCTATAACAGATAGTACAAAGTAACAACATGATTTATATATATATTTTTCTTCTTAATCCTTCGACTATCAAAAATTTCAATTTTTTTTTTACAAATTTGGAAAAGATTTATTCTCAAAACAGACGAAAGGATACTCTATTCTCCTGACTATGAGAGATCGAATCCAGCTTCAGAATGGATGGCATAGAGTAGCTTCTCCTTGAGTCGCTGACGGCTTGTAAATGCTGGTAGTTTGAGAAGATTCATACATGTGCTGCTAGTAGGTAAACGATCCTCTTCTTGCCCAGCATTGCGAATGCAAAGCTTTGGATTCAATTCTGCAAAGCCCAACAGTGGTGGCCGAGCACAAGAGGTAACAAATTTGACCAAGAGTCGGCGATCCTCCTCACACATTTCGTGTACAACGGACCAAAAGTGTTCGATCGTCGGGTCTGTGGGTTCAAAATTGGAATAGACAACATTATTGGCGAGGTCCGTTAACGAAATCGCTGTCTGCGCTCCTCCAAGCATTACTTGGAGTTCCTGTTGGTTAAACATCCAAAGCCATTTCGAGTCAATCAAATCTGAGAGACCGTGGAAGAATGCTTTACACTGTCGATCAATCTGAGTGTTCAAGCGGTAATGTGCTGTAAGGTAGATGTATCGGATCCTGTTTTCACGCGTAACAAGGACGTTGCTCCCACCAGGGATGAGCTCACGAGTAACAGTGGATCCCATTTCTGGATAGATAAGAAAAAAAAAACAGTTTCAGTCAGACATTTACCCACTGTGTTACATCAGAATAGAGCAACAGAAAGAAAAGAAAAAAAATTACCTTCATCGTCCACCGTAAAATAGAGAGAAAGATCCTCAACATTTCCTTCATAATTCTTAAGGAACATCAAACCCCGATAGAGTTCTGGGTCCAAAGAAGGTAGATCATCAAGGTAATTGGCTTGGCCAAGACATTTGCTCAAAAAGAATCCAGCAAATGCAGCATCAATCAAAATGCCTTCATAAAGTGCCTTTCCAAGAATACGTCCCAAGAATTCGTACAATTTCAATTGAGTGCTTTCCCTTGCATATTGATGTGGGTTAGGATAGAGGAGTTGGTCCGATGTGTTCAAAAAGAGACCATAGTTGGTGTCGAAAGCTTGCAAGACAAGTGATGTTAGGAATTCCTTGAACACGCCTCCACCATCAATACCCGCCTCCTGTATACCATACTGGTCAACAAAGCTGATAGCAATTCTTCCCTTGAGTTTGGGTCCTATATGTGATGACATATTATTTTGAATTTGAATTTGAATTTGAATAAAGGCGGTTAGCAGGCAGAGCATTTGACCATGACTAAGTTGCCACAAAAGACACTTCCCATACCTAAATGGTTAAGCTGGTCAAAGCCGTCTTCGAAAACAGATCCACGTCGAATCTGTGCATGACCAGAGGCTCCGGGTTGAAATCCGGACATAGACATGGCCGAGTTACGCTGTCGGTCAGAGTTTACAAACTCTCTGAAGATAGCAACACGATCCTCAAACCGAATAACGAACGGTATGTTGTTTAACACTCCGAGTCGAGGGCTAAGACGCGCTAGTTGGGTGCTCTTCTTGTGTCGGTTGATGAAGGACCTTCTATTGATGTGACTCGGGCTCTGTGTCGAAATGTCCTCATCATCAGCTGTGTCGGGTTCATCATGACTAATGCGTTGCTCGTCCTGAATGACTGCTCGTTTAAAAGAGTTTACATCCAAAGGCCTTGAGAGTAGCCAATGGTCCTTTGGACAGAACGGTCTCCGAGAGCTGGATAAACAGAGTAGTTAGTGTCTGCATAAGAACAGCATCAATCATTTGATAATAAATCGAGCAGGGATATCAACTTACTCTCTCGCATGAAGCTGACGTGTTAACTTGGTCAGTATATCTCTGAAATAACCAATGCTAAGGTTTTTTGATCCCGAGATTGTAGACCCAATATCGAGGGCATTGTCGTTCCACCATAGTACAAAGGAGACTTCCTAATGAGCAATTGGGTCATGTTGTTGTTTAGTCGAAAGTCATCGAGTAGCAGCAACATGAAAATCAAACAGCTGACTTCAGAATACCTTGACAATGGACGAGAGAATGACGACGTTGGAAATGCTGATTGGATTCCGAGCCTCATCGTGGAACTCATCATCACCCATCGTTACAAGGATCTGGCAATATAGCTCAGATATAAATGCCAAAAGTGCCCAAGCCTTAGAATGGCTTGGATCCTGGAACAGCTGCATAGTTGAGAGAGAGTCCTTTTGTGATGTTTTGAGAAGTTGGGTGTGAAGCTCTGTAGAAGTGAAAGCTTCCAAGAAGACTTTGATAATAGATGCTCCAAAAAACTTCCCTTGGTTGCTGACGTTGGGATCGGTGCTAGAGGTGGATAGTCTTCGCTTCTTGCCGAACCGGAAGTACATCAAGTTGTTCATGATACTTATCTTATGCTCTGGGAAGAGTGTTATCAAATTCAAGAATAGCTGTGTGATAGCCCCAATGGACTCGGATAGTAGTGGGGCATGAGCTGCTGCCGTCGAGCTTGGTGTTGACAGTTCTAAAGATCCGATGATATCATTCAGGTGATTACTATCATAGGCAATCGAAAGCCATTTCATAACTCTTTTGTCTTGATCTGTAGTCGGAGAGGTAGAAGTTGGCGACTTTTGAGATGACTCAACGACTTCCCCTGATTTCCACTCGTAATCCTCCATGTCTTCGTCATCCTCATCAAATCGTCTGACGAAAGTATTTGTTTGGCTTTGAGGTATCATCCCAAGAAGGGTGGTAAGTACTTGCAGATAAGCAAATGAGACAGCCGGACCAAACTTGGCGACACGCTGATGACCAAAGGCGATGATATTGGCTGTCAGGGACTTGGTCTGGATGACAGGAAGTGCACTCACGATGGAGCATGAGTTTGCCGATAGGTGTAAAAGGATCGCATCTAATGGGAGTCGCGCAGTAAATGTCGTCAAGGCCTCAATAGACATCCGGTTGGGCAAAAGGGGGACCGTCAAGATATGGGAAGTGAACTGATCCATGACACTAGATTGTTGGATTGTCGTATCTCCAGATTTACAAATGCGTATCGATAACAATAGCGAGGCCGAAATGGACTGTCGGCTATTTTCTCCGAAAGGCTATGTGGACCACAGGAGTTGATTAGTACTTGGTTACATTTGAAGAGTAATTTGGCTTATTGTATCTGTCTGAAGACTTACGATATGACCAAGAAACTTGGCAACATGTGAGAGTGCATCTGCATCGTACAAGCTTTTTAGGAGACGTCCCGTGATCATTGATGAATGAGTCGTATCTTTCCATGGTGTATACGTTTCAGTAAGGGTAAGTACGTCCATCAAGGCCCAAGCTGAAGTGGACTCGTCTTCATTCCTAATAGAATCCAGATCGGAGTGACGTCAGGAAGAGAACGAACTCCGTGTAGCCACATGAGCTTATAGACTGACAACTAAACAAAGCTCATATTCGTACCATTTTGTTGACTCTCCAAGGTCGTTTAAAAGAATTGATAGCATTCTTCCAAGAAGTAGTGACCATGGTGTAATGTCAGATTGGTGGTAATAGGGCGCAACAATGAGATGGATTTTCGCAGTAGTGGAAGTAGCAATGGGTATAGTCTGAAGCGAAAGTTGACAGAGTTGTAAAAGTCGCTTCTGGTCAAGATGTCGACGGAAAAAGATGACAAATTTCCTGATGGCAAGCTCCAAGTCTTGTACTAACTGGGTCATATTGGATTTGGAAGCGGGCCCTGACTGTGTTTGTTGAACAAGCTGCTGCAAAGCCTTCATATCTACATCCCAGCTATCACGGAGCGTTTGTCTAAAGCTGGTGGCAACTCTGCGGCCTCGATACCATGCCTGAATATGGATAAAAGCCGACATTGTTAGCAATCGAGTCATAGCATATCACTGTTGTGTTGGACCAAGAGATTGACTCATACTTGGATATTCTCCGCAGCTTTCTGCCTGGCTCTTTCAGCTTCTCTCAGCCTCCTTTCTTCCTGGGCCTGTCGGAGAAGTCTCTGTTTGTCGACTTGCTGCTTGTTGCCGCCAAGGTTAATGGTACGTCTCGCCTTGAAGCTGCCGTCGAACATTATATGGGTCGTTTTTCTGGGATAATGAAAGGAAAAGGGATGGATGGAAAGGAAAAAATCGCCAATGGACTGATGACTAAAGAATGCCAGCGCATACGCGTCTCCCATGAACTCCCCTCTCATTGCGTCGGTGGCTCAGCCGTAGACCGTTAATGCAAGTGGTGGCAAGTTGGATCGATTTTTTTTTTTTTTCCTTTTTAACATCCTGATCAAGGGCATGTTCAGCCGCAGCTCCATCCATTTATCGTCAACCATTCTGCCTTGGTACCTACCCCAGTTGCTCTTCCCCCGGCTCGCCTGCCCTGTCATGTCCTCTACGTTGTACACAGCGGCTGGCCATCATGCTGTGGCCACCGTCGCCTCTGATCACTCGGGCGCAGCTGCTGCAACAGGCGGCACTCTCTTGGAGACTATTGATCCAGCCTCGATCTCTTACCCTTCTGCAGACCTTGAGGACCCGATCCCTGCCGTATCTGATCCACATACGTCAAGAGTCCTTGATATGGCATCCAAACTCTTACGGTCTGGTGAAGTTATTGGCATGCCGACGGAGACAGTTTATGGCCTTGCAGCCAATGCTCTGGACGCTACTGCAGCAAAGAAGATCTTTGAGGCAAAGAAGAGACCACAGGACAACCCTCTTATCGTCCATGTATCATCGTTGAGGATGCTGCGCTCGATGCTTAAAGACAACAAGATCCCTTCTGTCTACGATAATTTGATCCGAGAGTTCTGGCCAGGACCCCTAACACTGCTCTTCCCGCGGTCAAACCTCATCCCTAACGAGATTACTTGTGGCCAAGAGACTGTTGCCGTCAGATTCCCTTCGCATCCTATTACCCGCGCACTGATTTCTATTTGCGACCGACCACTTGCTGCGCCTTCAGCAAACTCCTCTGGCAAGCCATCGCCCACCCTTGCTTCACATGTTATGGACGATCTTGCCGGAAAAATACCCATGGTGATAGATGGTGGCCAGTGCAGTTTTGGTATTGAATCAACTGTGATCGACGGATTAAGAACACCTCCAGCTATCCTTCGGCCTGGTGGTGTCACCTATGAGCAGGTTCAACGCATTCAAGGCATGGAGCGAGTTCAAGTGTATAAGAAGCATTTCACAGATGCAGTGCTGGAACAGGCCCCAACCACACCAGGAATGAAGTACAGACACTATTCGCCAGAAGCTGAAGTTGTCCTTGTAGAGTACGCTAGATCCTCTTTACAATCTGAGAATGGGGACACTACTCCAACGTCCTCGGTCTCAACACCTTCACCACAGTACAATCGAATCCTAAGTGAGATTCAAACTCTTCGAAGCAATGGAAAATCACGTTTCGGAATTCTACGCACCACACTAACATTGACAGAGAATATGTCCACCTATCCCACGATGAATGGAGAAAATGATGGGATCATCGAGTTTTCGCTCGGCCAAGGATCCAAGCCAGATGATGTGGCTCGTGAACTCTTCCGTGGACTCCGATTCTTGGACGGACATAATGTCGATTGCATCTTTGTAGAAGGGATCAGTGAAGAAAACGAAGGCATGGCTGTAATGAATAGAGTACGTAAGGCAGCTTCCAGGGTGATTTCATAACTATATCAAATGTAATACAAGCTTTTTCTCTTTAACAAGTGGGTCGTCAAAGCGATAGGCCAGTTGAACTGTTTCTAGCTGAGTTCTGTTTGTCTAGCCTTTGAGGCCAAAGTATTTATTTGAAAACAAGAAAGGATCAGGAGAGACTGGAGCTTGATCGTATTTGTAGTAGATGATCGGTGCTAAAGTGGTCCATGACTGAAGAGACTTGTCAAAAAAAAGAAAAAAAAATCTGCCACAGTCGTTGGGTCATATCTAATAAAACCCTGCTCTGTTTCTCTGCAGGTACCAGAGGTTTGTTCATTGCGAGTAGCACGCCTTCATTGGAAGGATACGGTGAAGGATCGATTGAATTGAGGATGGGGTATGATCCGAGAAAAGAAAAGAAGGCGCTGCAGATGTCGCCAAGCAATCATCCAGAGACTGTAGACTGTGTGAAAACCGACTCATATGAACCAAGCTTGGTCCAGAAAAATGTCTGTTAGCGAATTGAGTTTTGTCAGGGACAAAAGAGCTGTCGAGAAAGGATCGGTCAAGGACTGCTGCTGAAACTAGAAGAGCACTCTCCTCTGGCTCCAGAAATGGCACCACACAGGATGCGGATTGATCATGTCCAAGTGAAAGTCGTAATTTGAAGACTCGCATCTCAGAGAGATTCCTTACTCTCAGGCTCCTCCATAGTACCAAGTCACCAGATTCTGATAAGATCTGCCCAGTTTGATGTTGTGACATTTCCAGTGTTCTTTCAGTGACATTCTTGGAACACGCTGACAGATACTTCTCTTCTCCAGAAGTATTTGTTGGCAACTCTATTTGTTGAGCTCCTCCTGTGATACATATGAGCCTCTGGACAACCTTATCTCGGTATCGGGCTTGCTTTCGTTGAAAAATCACAGATTCTTGAAGTATCTCTGGGGCTTTGGCTGGCCACTGAGGAGCAGAGGGTGCAAGAACATCGCGCAAAGGGCCGTTCAGACTTTCATAGAGACTGTTAAGAACCCCATGCTTATTATTGAGGGTCTTTTGTATGTTAGTACCCCTCTTTTGCTTTTTGCTGATCTGTTCTCCAATTGCCTTTAGAGCATCCTCCAAATTTGTCTGTGCGCGTTGAATTCTTTGGACCGGGGAAGTCGTTGACAACGGCAGTTTAGATGATTGGGGTTCTGGGACATGGATTGGTTGGGTTTCAATGGGCATGGCTTGTCTGTCCCCAAGGTGATTTCTTAGGGCTGCTCTGAGGCTGATTGTGCGAGCATCTTCCAAGACTGCTAGTCCTGCCGTGTTAATCCATCCTGCCATAGACCAAAAGATTGGAGAGTTGAGTGGATAACACAAAGTTAAAAGACTGCCAAAAAAAAAAAAAAAAAAAAAAAAAAAAAAGGATATACAGCAACTGATAGAGTGTCACGACATACCTGTCATTGACATTCCCGTCGATGCGTCAAAGATCCGTTCTGCACTTTCTGTCTGGACCAATAGACAGAACTGAGAGCAGTGTCGACCCGCTTGGAGTTCAGCAATTGTGCTATTGAAAGTGAAACGATAGAAAATGCAGTGGTCAATATGAGAACGATAGAGTTTCTGACATGTACGTCAGTTCTTACTGTAGCCACGAAATATATCTCACATTCGATAGACCGAACTAGCCAAAGGTACAGTCCATCGCACAGCTCCATTGACGATATGGATCAGTTCTCTAGACTCTATCTGAATCCACGAATGGCTCGTGCCACATCGGCGAGGATCCATAAAAATGTATTGAATGCTGGAGCGATACATGTCAGGAACCAACTGGAGCGTAGGATACGAATGAGCTGATCCAGTAGCAAGGGAATCTGTTGTCAATGTAGCTTGGCGAGAGGTCATGACACTTTCTGTTTCTGGTCCATGCGAACATAGAAGACACCATTCTGGCACCTCTGGACTGCTCACTATCCCAGCAACATGAGTCTGTGCCAACCGACCTCGGAGAATTTTCTTTTTGTATGGTGTCCACTCAAAGACATCGAGCACGGTTCTCATGTTTGGTTCTTCTCGTGCTGCAAGGATCAGCAGCTGTGGTCCAGGAAGAAGGGCTAGATCTATAAAAGAATGAACTGCGTTAAGAGACGCGTTCTGAGAAAAAGCAATCGTGGCACGAGGGGCAAGGATATTCACCAGGCGATTTACATTGGATCAGTCTGAGGTCCACATCAACCTGCGCAATAAGGGTGCAGGCGTCGAGTGAGACTACGTGACACTCTAGGCGCCTTAGCTTGGCATCGTACACGAATAGGTGAGGACGGGCACTATTTTAGTTAAAGATGCCTGTTTAGCAGTTGGGACAGCGAGAGTTGTATGAAAGAAGTAGTTTGAACGAGCAGACATACAGGGCATCATCCTGGGAGGATATATTGCGAAAGAGCAAGATCTTGGGATCATGAGTACATTGGGACACGCATGGCAGTAGTTTCTTTTGTTGAAAGGTTGGGACCCCAGTCCGATTCTTGTCTTCGCCCAGGGTTAGCACAGAGATGCGTGGGGTTGTCAATCCTGGTGGGGATGAAGAACCATTAACCGAAGCAGCGATGACATGGGTTGGAAGGAATATAGCATGGTCACTGATGGATTCAGAGGGGTTGAATCGCAACATGGTCTCTGTCCAGTCTGAGCAGGCAATTGGATCAAAGCCAAAAGCAGCTGACTGCGCGGTGAAGGCGATTATTTAGCCAACTCAGATCCTGGTTCCGAGCCTACACACCTTCTCTCTTCTCCATTTCTAGCATTCTTCAAAAAAAAAAAAAATATTTGAAATGATGGCATTCCGGCAGCTCAGAGCAGCTTGCTCCGCAGCACGTCCATGGACATCCTCCATGGCGACACGCCATAGCGATAGCCTGTTTGGGTGCGCCATGGCTGCTCGGTACTCTCATTCCCTCCAAACCAATATCGCGTCTCCTCATAGATATTACAGTGGCTCCTATGTCCATTTGCCTACCAGAGGGCTCCTGGAGATTCGGGGCAAAGATGCCACAAAGTTCCTGCAAGGTCTCATCACGAATCATATGCCACGAATTGAGGCGAGCGGAATGGGGTTCCTTGCTGCGTTCCTCGGCCCCAAAGTAAGAACATGGATCTTGCAACAAAAAAAAAAAAAAAAAAAAAAGAATCATTCCCATGAAGTGATCCAGCACATGCAAACCCAGGAAAGTTGGCCTAACCTGTAAATCGATCACAACTACGAAAATGAAACCATTAGGGAAGGGTCATGTATGATGTTTTTATCCACCCTACTAATACCGGGGACAGCGAAGACCCTTCATATCTAATCGAATGCGATGCCAGAGGTCTTCCTGATCTCCACAAACATATTGCCCGCTTTGTTCTCCGGAACAAGATCAAGATGATTGGTGTCACAGAGGCATATGATGTGTACTCAGTGTTCGATGAAGACAGCTCTCCAGAAGACACCATGGCCGCTCTTGAGGTGCACGCGGACAGCTCAGCAATCCGAGAGAAGCTTGATAAAATGAATGTATCTATTGGCACGAAGGATAACCGCGCAGGAGACATGATGGGCTACCGTGTCATCGTCCCCAAAGGCCAGAAATGTACTGTTGCAGTCTATGGAATGAAACTGAATAGCACTAAAGAACCCTCTTTCTTTCTCATCCAGCTAATCATTTTTTGCTGTATATATATCTCATCTTGAACATTGACAACTTAGTGATATTGCCAGATAACTTCCAACCCGGTACCCTGGAAGATTACCACGTGCGAAGAATTACGAATGGAGTTGCTGAAGGAATCGACGACTTTATTGCAGGTTCTAGCCTTCCGATGGAAAGCAACCTTGATTATATGGGTGGCAGTAAGTGAGCACTTTCCTTTGTTATATGCCCTCCCTTTCTAACATTATCGTGTGCATGTAGACTGACATTCAGGTTGGTCGCCCCCTTTACCCTACAGTTGACTTTAGAAAGGGGTGCTATGTTGGCCAAGAGTTGACGATCCGCACGCATCACACTGGAACCACAAGAAAAAGAATCATGCCTGTCCAATATTATCGACCCGAGGAGCCGTAAGAATTTGCTGCAAATTGAATTAACTGAATTCGCGACCCAGCTTCCATTGACCGAAATTGACGCGTCACGCTCCCTTTTTTTTTTCTGGTCTTAGTGTCCCAGAGTTGATGCAATACCACAAAGACGTGTCATTTGTGGTCCCTGCTCAATCAGAGCTGTTCCCAGTCAAGACCGAAGACTCTTCGTCCTCGCCCGCGCCAACAACGTCTGCGAGGGCAGCCCGGGCCTCTGGAAGGACGGGCTCCAACATTGGCAACATTGGGCTTGCACTGGTCAAGTTGGACCAGGCACAAGATAAGAAAAGTTTTGAAGTCATGAACCGCGAAGGATCGAAGGTCCGCGCGAAGGCGTTCTTCCCACCGTGGTGGCCCAAGCAAGAATAAAAAACTTTAAAAAGCCCCCCTTCCCCCCCTCCCCTTTCTGCGTTTTTTGTCGGCTTGTTCCCACACCCAACACTCGTTCCTTTCCCAATTACCCATTACCCAATTTCCATTTCACTCCAATGGTTGACGGCAAAACTCCTGAAGGCGGTGTCCCAAAGAGACCAATGCACCACCGCCGCAACTTCACTGGTATAAAGATTTTTTTTTTATTGCATCGACCTGCCAGGTCATATTCATTCTGATTCTTCTAAAGTTGCCCATTTCTCATTCCAATTCTGTTGGTGCATTTGGCTCTCAACTGGTGTGTTTTAATTTCTCTTAGGCTTGACCTCGAAGGAACTTGCTGCTGAGAAGGCTAAGTGGCCTAAAGAAACCGTCGAGCTCTGGGCTCGCTTGAGTAAAAAAGAAGCCAACGGTAGGGCTTAAGATCTATACTCCAATCTCGAGACGGTCGTTGTTTCGCATCTTGGTCAAAAAATACCTTGCTCAACAAGATTCGATGGTTGCCACCACGCTTTCTTGCTCTTCTGTTGATAGATGTCGAAACGATCCAGAAGAGCATCATTCATCACGTCACAACGACATTGGCCCGTGCTGCATATAATTTGGACAACTTTTCTGCGTATCAGGCCGTGGCCTTGAGGTAAAAAGATGGGCAATGACTGGGCCAGCAAGAACTCCTTCCTCTTTTTCTAATAACATCCAGTACCTGAAGGGGAGGGGAAAGGGGTGGGTGAGAGGGAAGCAACCTTTGACCCTTAGAGAACGTCGTGATCGCTAACAGACCTGACTCGATTCCGTATGTGTAGTACCCGCGATCGCCTTATCAGTCGGTGGAATGAAACCCAAGGCGTAAGTCTATGATGCAAGACAGAAGCAAAAGACTGTCGGAGGAACCCGAACGAGATAGGCTCTTTTTAACCTTCTGTGCTTCTATCGTCCCACACAGCAACTGTCCAAGAAGGACCCCAAGCGAGTGTACTACCTATCGCTCGAATTCCTGTTGGGTCGTTCCATGGACAATGCTCTTTTGAACATGGGCCTCAAAGACACCTACGGAAGTAAGTTGATGTTTACTATATCTCATTGGTGTAAAAATACCTTTGGGCTTTACATTCCCTCCCTCCCTCTTCCCTCTTCCCCCTTTCTTTTCTTTTTCTTTACATTGCTGACTCAGCACTGTGTTGCTTTTGATCGTTTTCAGAGAGTATCGAACAGCTCGGTTTCAATATGGAAGACATTATCGAGTCCGAGGTTGACGCGGCCCTTGGAAACGGTGGTCTCGGTCGTTTGGCTGCCTGCTATATGGACTCACTCGCCACTTTGGAGTACCCCGCCTGGGGCTATGGTCTCCGATACAACTACGGTATTTTCCAGCAAAGGTAATTCAAAGTTTTCGCTCTATCTGAACACAATCTGCCTGAGGTGCCTTCACCACTACAAAATCCAAGCATGCACCTGATTGTCTTACCATGAAGGTCGCTATGACACAATCTAACCTTTGAACCTTTGATAGGATTGTGGATGGTTATCAAACCGAATACCCCGACTACTGGCTAAACTTTGATAATCCGTGGGAGCTGCCCCGCCTCGATATTTCCATCCCGATTTCTTTCGGTGGACATGTCCAGGCCACTGAAGACGAGTATGGTGTCACCCGCCATAACTGGATTGCAAGCCAGAGCGTTCAGGCGATTGCCTATGATGTTCCAATCCCCGGCTACCATACAGAGAATTGCAACAACATTCGTCTCTGGCGTAGCAAGCCAACCAAGACCTTTGATTTGACCAGTTTCAACGAAGGCAACTATGAACGGGCTGTGGAGGATGCCACCAACGCCGAACGCATTACCAGTGTTCTTTATCCGAACGACAACACCATGGCCGGAAAGGAGCTTCGCTTGAAACAGCAGTATTTCTGGACAGCCGCCTCACTCCATGACATGTAATACTTGAGCTTTTCACACACTTTCTCATGACGAAAGCGTATGCCTTGCTTTCTCTTCTTGTTTTACTCAACATCTTTGCTTTTTTAAAACTTAATTCTAGTGTCCGTCGTTTCAAGAAGTCGATGCGCGAATGGTCCAGTTTCCCTGACCAAGTGGCCATTCAGCTGAATGGTAAAATCTTATTTCATCGTGCTTTTCGATGTCTGGTTTACCTCGCACGTAATCTCACGTAGAGATTTCACACTGACTCCTCCCTCCCTCTGCTCGACATGGACAATAGACACCCATCCTACTCTTGCCATTGTTGAACTCCAGCGTATCCTTGTCGATCTCGAGCAATTGAACTGGGACGATGCCTGGGACATCGTCACCAGAACCTTCGCGTTCACCAACCATACCGTCCTCCCCGAAGCGATGGAGAAATGGTCGGTGCCCATGTTTGAGTACTTGCTGCCTCGACACCTCCAGATCATTTTCGATATCAACTTGGTAAGTCTTGAAGATCCAAGTCATCGGAGTCAACTGTTGTGATGAAGAGCAGCTGAGCCCTAAATCCAAACATCCTTGTTATTTCCTTTTAAAACAGTTCTTTTTGCAAAAGGTCGAAAAGAAGTTCCCCAATGATCGTGGTCTTTTGAACCGAATGTCCATCATCGAAGAAGCTCAGCCTCAGCAAATCCGAATGGCCCACTTGGCTGTGGTCGGCTCTCACAAGATCAACGGTGTTGCCGCGCTTCACTCGAACCTGATCAAGACGACAGTAAGTTATTTCTTATTGGAATAACGCCCAAAACAATTTGAGTAACACTCGAAAATCACGGATCCTAAGTCGAACGTTGCTATTTGTAGATCTTCAAAGACTTTGTCATGTATTATGGAGAGGAAAAGTTTGTCAACAAGACCAACGGTATTACTCCCCGCCGCTGGCTGCACCAGGCAAACCCTCAGTTGAGTGCTCTCATTACGGAGACTTTGAAGAGTGACAATTGGCTCAAGGACTTGTCCCTGCTGAAGGGATTGGAGAAGAAGGTTGATGATCCAGAGTTCCGCAAGAAGTGGACGGCTATCAAGCGTGCAAACAAGGTCCGATTGGCCGAGCTTATCAAGGAGCGTTGCCATGTCGAGGTCAGCCCAGACGCACTTTTCGACGTTCAAGTGAAGCGTATTCACGAGTACAAGCGTCAGTTCATGAACATCCTGGCGTAAGTATTGATTAGAAGAAAGGATCCCTGCATTAGGATATTATTAATAGCTATCGACAATTTGGAAAGTTGACCAAGCTAACGTGCTGTTCGCCTTGGATAGTGTTATTCACCGATACCGCACCATCAAGTCAATGACCCCAGCGCAGAAAGCCAGTGTTCAGCCCCGTGTGGTCATCTTTGGAGGAAAGGCTGCCCCTGGCTACTATATCGCCAAGCTTGTGATTAAGCTGATCAACAGCGTGGCGGCGGTTGTCAATCAAGATCCTGCCGTTGGTGATCTCTTGAAGGTCGTTTTTATCCCTGATTATAACGTCTCTGTTGCCGAGGTCATTGTCCCTGCCAGTGACATCTCCCAGGTAAATATCCGATTATTTTATGTATGATATATCTCGGCCTATCAGCTCGATTTTAACACCTTTGCTTACTTTATTGTATTACTGGATATCAACCGTAGCATATCTCTACGGCCGGTACTGAGGCTTCAGGAACATCCAACATGAAGTTTGTCTTGAATGGAGGCTTGATCATTGGAACTTTGGATGGAGCCAACATTGAGATCTTGGAAGAAATTGGAGATGACAACATCTTCATTTTTGGTTGTGTTGCCCAAGAAGTTGAGGATCTTCGCCACGCGCAGAGGTATGTAGTCAGGCTTACCATGCCGTTTATGTTGCACTTTTCATAGATCTTTGACCAACCCAATCCTGCTTAACTCATTTTTTTTTTAGATACCGCAACGTCCCGATGGATCCTGCTCTCCAGGGAGTTATCTCGGCGATTGAGAAGGGAGTCTTTGAGGATCCCAAGATTTTCCAGCCCCTCATCAGCACCTTGACCGTGGGCAAGGACTTTTACCTTATCTCGGCCGACTTTGCATCGTACATCGCTGCCAACCAACAGGTGGATGTTTCGTACAAGAACCAGGATGAGTGGTGCAAGAAGAGCATTCGATGCACAGCTAACATGGGCAAATTCTCCTCGTATGTGTTTCGCTATTATTTTTTTTCCAAAACGTAGTAGCGTGTGCGGACCATCCTACTAATCGTTCTTTTCATTTGCTTTATTTCCACAGGGACCGTTCGGTCAAGGAGTATGCTGATGAGATCTGGGACATCAAGCCATACACTGTCATTGATGAGGGATTCCTGTAAAGCGGCGTCGTCAGTTTCTTTTTTTATTTTATTTTTCGCACGCCATGCCTCTTTCTACTCTCGGGACAAAGAATGGATCATAGGACTCGCTTATGGGACTACTCCAATAAAAAAAAATGTTTACTGCAAAGCGGGAATGTGGAGAAATGAGAGGTTTGGGAACCACTCGCATTTCAAAGACTTGCTTTCTTCAAAGAGAGCAAGCCAGGGTAGGGAAGACCGAGGATACCAGCAATCACCTCAAAACGATCCGAGCCAAAGAACAACATTTCTTTCCCATTGGGTTCGGTCTTGACAATGAAGGTGGGTGCTCCAAAGGCACCTTGTGCAATTGCTTCATCTGTATTTTTTTTGAAGATTTGTTTGATCTCTGGTTGACTGGCCAGTTGGAGATACTTTTCGGCCTCGTTGGCGTTTTCACCCAAGATGGGTGTAATGACACCCTTGATGATCTCTGGCTGTGAGATATTTCTACCATGCACAAAATACTCGTCCTGAGGAATGACCATCAGCGCGCAGCAAACAAAGAGAATTTTTTTTAGAAAAAAGGCGTTACGCAGTGCTCTTCACTCTGCAGGTATACATTTCACAGGGACAAAGGCCTAAAAGGTTATCCAATGATGGTCAAGATCGATAGTCAACCGGAGGGACAAACAATGAGGGCACTTACGAATAACTTTTTGGTCCGTAGTCGGAGAGAGAGGGAGAGGTCAAGCAGATGAGTGAAGGAGGTCCTGGAAATGTTTAAAGACTTTTTTTTTTTTTTCATGTGGGGTAAAAACGTTCGGGTGGGCAGTGGTTTCTTGGAGGCAGGATGTTTACCTTTTCGATACATTGCTCGTACCGATCCACGGTCTCATGAAGCTGAAGTGCAGTCAAGACTCGCATGGGCAACACGGTATTTACAGGGAATTCCTTGGGGAATGAAAAGGGGATGCCTGTCAGGGCGCTGATTCTATCAAGATCTGCAATCTAGTTTGGGACCCCTTATGATGTGAGTAAGTAATGATTTCTTTTGCGTTATTTCATTTTCCCACGGTTGATAGGCCGAAACAATAGCCATGAGGTAGGAGGAGGATTTTCAAGTCCCGTTTACCATATGATTGCGCTTGGACGGGAACTGAAATAGAGGCTGGTTTTTGACTTCCTGTTAGGGGGAAAAAAAAAGAGGGGAAGTGGGGAAAGTCATTGAGACCGAAAATAAAAACGTCATTTGACGTCCCAAGAGATGTATTAGTGAGGCGAACGAGGGCCTTTTTTTTTTTTTTTTTTTTTTTTTTCCTGGCAGAATCAATGTCATTGAAACCGTACATTCATGATGCCTCCGAGAAGGACGGGCTTGTAGACAACATCAACGCCAGTCCATGCCTTGCGGTAACGATTGAAGAGCTTGACGCCCATGTAGGTATATGGAGAAATGACATCGTAGTAGCAGATGATGCTGGCTCGGGCAGTCGCCATCGTAACAATGAGGAACAGGGGGAGAGAAAGGGCAATGAGGGAGAGAGAGGGAGAGAACCCAATAGCTGAAGACTGAAGAGTTCTTTTCAACCTTAACTTCAAGGAAGTAGTCACAGCTAAGCGGATTAGTTGGGTCGTGCTGGGTCGTGCAGAGGAGCTTGGCACTACTGGTACAGTTAGAGTTGCAGGAGGGTGGAGTGCCTTCCTAGATACAGAAGGTAAGTTTCCAGAAAGCCTTACAGATCTGGATCGATGCAAAGAGAGTCAATACAGCGGCAAGTATAGGGAGGATTTTGGTGGATTGCATGTTTTCTCTCTCTTTTTTTTATCACTATTGCTAAAACTGGGCTATTGAACGAATCTTTAGTAGGTCTGGCTCCTGTCGTGGATGCTGTGTGGATTGATGGTACTGCAGATTTCGTCTTTTAAATCAAGTTTAAGAACTCTGTTCATGAAGTGAGAAAAAGAAATAATAAAAAAGAAAAGAAAAATAGCCTAGAGAGCAAGAACCTATGACACTCGTACATACCGCTTGAAAACAGTGCCTTGGTGGGCAATACTCATTTGTTGAGCGAGAGCTCAAGATAGTTAGAATGAACCCATCTCGCTGGTAGGTTTGAGCCCCTTCGGACAGAGTTGGCGATGCGAAGAGTACTCGTGATGTGAACGATGCATGAGATGATATTTTGCACCTCCTTGTCTACCGATACAGGCCCATCCCTAAATACTGATCCGTTCAGGCCCCGAAGTACTGTGTTTACTTTTGACGATATCCTGTGAGCTTCAGGGTGCAACAGTGGAGAAATAGAAGATATTTCGTACATTCTTTATCTTACTCCAGTTCTCATATAGGTCAAGGAAAGTACTTTATCCGTCAAGCATCGGATAATTCAGTCGAGCATTCACTATCTCCAGATTTTCTGCCTTCAATCGAGGATCCAGGTATGACAACAGCAGAATCTCTCCTCTTTGAAATGCAGAGTTTATTCGGACAACATACCCTTCCGGACACAGGGCTGAATTAAACGACCAACAGCATCTTTCGCAAGTGTGAGGAGCAGAAGGAGACCACGAACAGAAAGAATTTGGTAGGAGAGGGGTCAGATAGAGGAGCAATGGCATAGTCTTAACTCTTGACACTTGTATTAGCGATCGTTTCATCAATGGCATATCACCGTTCGCGACTCTAAAGAAATCGAACCTGGACACAGATACATTTTCAGATGAAGTTCTTGTTCCACACACATTCACAGATACTCTCTTTCTTTCTTTCTTTCTTTCTTTCTTTCTTTCTTTCTTTCTTTCTTTCTTTCTTTCTTTCTTTCTTTCTTTCTTTCTTTCTTTCTTTCTTTCTTTCTTTCTTTCTTTCTTTCTTTCTTTCTTTCTTTCTTTCTTCTTTCTTTCTTTCTTTCTTTCTTTCTTTCTTATTTATTATCAGTTTATTAGAAATCAGGTCTTCTCTCACAGTTACCATGTTGATCATCCCAAATCCTCTTACGGAACACAATCTGGCATCACTTAACTCGAGACTGGACGAAATGAACAAGGACGATTTCGAAATCGACAAGTGGTCTATGGATTCTGAGATCATGGGTCACATTGCGTTTGAAACGAAACTGCCAAATGCAGCCAAGAAAACATTACAGTTGCTACAAATAACCTGCGATATGCTTGAAGCCGCGGCGTTATCACCAGATGATTTCGCATATAGGCGGAAAGCACTGGATGCCAGAAACAGCAGGAGAAAGGCCGAAGGGCTTCAAGTCGGCAAAAGCTATCAGCAGATGAACAACTCTGGGCCATTGAGCTCTTAGAGACACAGGCGGAATGAACGACTACGCCTCAAGATTCTAGAGAACATTGTTTATCATTACGTGCACAGAGAGATTATTTGATCCAAATCAACAGAACGTGTGCCATCCTCATCCAAAGAAGCAGTGCCATCTGAGCCAAGGAGATCCACATGAATTGCAGAGAAAAGGACCTTTTCGCCCATATCACCAACAATGTCTTCCAAGCGTGGACAGAAGCCAAGAAAAGAAAGCATCCTTGAAAGCCTGAACTAGACAGGATCATCACTGTGAACCTCATCCTCATACTCTGCTCCTTCATGGATAATGTCCTAGTCCTGGATGAATCTCGGAAAAATTTCCAGCACCGTTCCAGGTTCCTTGGGCCTATTTCGTCACTCTTGAATTCCTCTTTCCCGTCTTCCAAAAAGTTATAGCCACCTGCAGCTGTCTTTTCGCAGAAACGAAGTCAGGGATATTCACCAGCTTTTAAGAACTCTGATAGTGTGTTCATTCGCCACATGAGCATGGGTGATGGATGTGTTGAATCCAACTTGATCTTCAGATAAGTTGGCTCCTATCTAAGGCATCGGCACTTGATTGGATATAGGAGTATGCTGAATCTCCGATGAGATACTCCCTTTCGTCAAAGTATTGTTAATGGGTGATCCAAAGGCGAAGTCGCTTGAAAACAAACTTTTGACATGACATTGGGCTTAACAATCCCACTCTATCAACACCAGTCGTACTTTTCCATTCTGTTTGGATTAATTTTCATCCAGGTACCAACCGCCTATCTGAAAAACCTGCAAGGGTGCCAATAACTTTACGGCAGATACAAAGCGTCTCCTGCAGCTTTCTTCCAATAAACCCCAATAATAAGCTCATCGAATAATAGAGTCTACTCCCGTCAAACCGCCACTGCAAGATGGACCACAACGTCTAAACTCATAGCCCGTAAAATGGACTTTTTCAATAGGGGGAAAATGCTAGTAGTCACCCAGGGATATATTTATTCTGCTTGTGGATGTAGAAGGCGGAGACTGGGCAGGACTGCGATCAGATGGAGAGTAGATGAAGGATGGATGTAACATGGAATTAGAATGAAAGGAGTTCTTTTTTTTTTTTTTTTTTTTATTGGGAACAAACTGACATGTGCTAGCGAAGAGTTCATTGCGAGATTGCCTCTTGCAGACGATTCCGAGAGGCTGGATGGAACCCTCATCTCACGTCAAATGTGACAAAGGGGAAGCCCAGTCCTGGCATACAAGGAGAAGGATTGACAAGGGAGAGGGGGGGATGCTGCGACCAACGTAAAAAAAAAAAAAAAAAAAAAAAAAAAAAAGCCCATATCTAGAGCAAGGAGGAAGGAGCAGAATGGTAGAGGTTTACTTTCCTTTCTGCCTCAACAATAGTCCTGAAGAACTCACTGAGCACCAAGCATGATAGACATACACCACATCTTGGCTGCTGCCACTTTGTGGCAGAGAGAGAGGAAGAGGTAAAAGAACAAAAGACGCGCACTGTCCAAGTTCCAAGTAGGAGGTTGGTGATTTTTTGATCCGCTGCGCTCGTGTTTACCATTCTCATGGTTGGCTGTTGACCTTATCCACTTTCGCGTACTACTAACGCTGTTTGCTTCGGAGGGCGAGTCCGTGGCGACATGTGTGTGAGCTTCGGAGGAGTGACTGCGACATCTTTTCCTGCAAATTTTGTGGCAGGATGGCGATATCAGGGACGATCAACCAATCGCTGCTCCACTCGCTCTCTGTGCAAGGGTTGTCCTCCACCTTGGGCCTGTCGTCATTTTCTGCCATCAATCTCCTTTTAAAGGCCCCTCCTTCGGTCTTTTCTTCACTCGCCCTTCTCTCCTCTTTATCATTGCTCCCACTTTGTTCTCGAGATTCTCACCATGATTGCAAGCCCATACGACAGCCCGCCATCCTCTCCTCGCCCTGTCTTTCTGGCGAGCGAAAGCGCTATTGGAGGTGCGACATCAGCAACGTTGCAGCAAACGCCCGAACATGCCTTTAACCCTTCAGGACAAATCAAACTTATTGGAGCTGGTCCTGGCGATCCTGATCTTTTGACTATGGCCGCTTACAAGGCGATCACAAACTGGGCAGACATTGTGCTTGCCGACAAGCTTGTTCCCAAGGAAATTCTCAGCCTTATCACTTGCGAACTCTTTGTGGCGAACAAGAACAGGGGCTGCCAAGCATCTGGACAACAGGAACTCTTTGAAAAGGCGACTCGAGCTCTCCAGCAGGGTCGTAAAGTTGTCCGACTGAAACAAGGAGGTAATTTCTTTTTCCCTATCATTCCAATACAGCATTTCTAACTATATAGAACTATGATCTGAGCTGGTACTCATTTGAACGAATGTTGCTGTCAAATAGATCCATTCATCTTTGGACGTGGTGGAGAGGAATACCTATACTTCCGTCGCCTCGGATACGAAGCAACTATTGTTCCAGGAATCTCTTCAAGTATTGCCGGTCCTCTTTTGGCCAATATCCCACTTACTCACCGTGGTGTTGCGACGCAATTCCTGGTATGCACTGGCACAGGATCCCAAGATTCTATTCCGGATATGCCAGCTTACGATATCAATAGGACAACCGTCTTCTTGATGGCATTGCATCGGCTAGAGGCGCTAGTGGAGGATTTGAAATTGGCAGGATATCCTGACAACCTTCCATTGGCCATTGTCGAGAGGGCAAGCTCAAAGGATCAAAGATCTCTCAGGGCAACAATCAGCACTGTTGTTGAGGTTGTGAAGGAGGCAGGGTATCGACCACCTGGAATCCTGATCACAGGATGGGCTTGCAATGCACTGGTTTAAGCTCAGTTCAGGGTCAATGGTCAACTTGTGCAAGTCTGTATTATATCATTTTTAATTTGGCGCAAGTATTGCTGACAAGTCTGATCCCTCCATCCTGCGACTTTACGAGACCCCCAGAAGAGCTGGTCTGATTTTGGGGGGAGGGGAGGGAGAAAGACAAAGTTGGATACAGCAACAATCGCCAATAGGTGTTGATTTTTTTTCCAAGGACAAGAGAATATGAAAGCTACTACCCCCTCTCCTTTTCATTCACCCTCAAGCCTGCTTGCCACAGCTGCCACCAGCCTGTGCCTCTTGGCGCCTCACATCCTTGACGATGGCACATCATGGCACTCTTCTAAAAGGTTGTTCGTGGATTAGCTGCCCCCAATGTTCTTGTTGAGACTTCGTGATCGGACACCCCTGTATCACTAATCATAATAATTATAATAAAAAGATGGCACTTGCATTGTGACTGCCACCGCTGAGTATCTTGAGGTCTGATGGAGTACCATAGGACGGGGGCACTTGGGATTCATGCACTCCATGGCGATATTCACTCGTACTGTTTTGACTCCAGATAATCCGCTGAGCACGAGCCAACCGAATCTCCTAAAAGTAAAAGACGCACATACTCGAAGTTCAGGCAAGCAAAGGAGGTTGAGACAAAGAAGCATGTGAAATTCCCAGCATCCCTGAAGCGGCTTCGACTTGGCGATAGATGTGTATTTGTCTCTTTTGAGCTGCAATTCAATTTGGCAAAATTGAAGAAGGGATCCTCGCGACGTGGATGCGGGAAAGAGTTCTGAGTCTACTCACTCTGGAACGTAACACTTGAACAGCCCCCAAGGAAGCAGCTGTTTATGTTGACGATATGAGTCTTAGGCAAGCCGGGTCTGTGTCAAGCACTGTTTATCCGATATTGATATCAGCACAGTTGAGGTCAGCTACTACTCCTGATCCTTAGTCGAGTGATATGGGGAACCCGATGAACTCCGAAGCAGGAGACAATAGCAAACAAGACCCTGCTCTTCGGTGGTGGATGCTATGGACACTCGAGAGGAAATGGTCACAAGTATCCAACGGCGACAGCGGAAGGAAAGTTGATATGACACGCAGGGTCATGAACGATAGCAACTGCACTGGAAAGGTTGCTGTATTCGAATCAAGGCTCGTTGTTACGGATGCGACTTGTAAAAGGGAGATGAGTAAGTCTTTCTGACAAAATACTGCTATCCTGCACAACTTGGAGCTGCGAGATTTGGATACCACTCGGTGGTTTCTTATCATTGCTGAGACTCGTGCTGCGACTGTCAACTTTTACACTATCAAACGATACGAAGACATCCTCGGTGATGGAAGGGCGATGAACGAAAGGTTCTAGATCCCCGCTGATAGCAATGAATTGAAAGGGTTCCTCAGCAGTGATTCTCTCTTGTAGTTTCGGGTAAGTGTTTACACCTTTGCTTGCTCCGATTTTGTCAGTCAAGTGATTTATTCTCGCATCTTCGCCACAGACTCATACCATCCTCAATGCTAGCAAAGCAACGGCTACACTTTCAGACTGCCCTCCTTCCCCCCTCTTCTCGTCATTGCTGGCTCACTACAGTCCCGATGTTATTCAATGATCACTCTATGGGCCTTCGCCTACGGTGTACAGTAGTAGCGCTGCATTAAGACCTCTACATCTCCGAATGATGTTGTTAAGCGAAGCAAAACCCTCTTTGTATTCAGTCCCTCATGCCAGCGAAAGACTGGCCACTTGGCTGAATTAATCAAGTCAGCCAGTCTAAGTGGGTGAGGACGGATGAAGTCTTTCTCTCTCTTTTTTTTTTTTTTTTTTTTTTTTTGGTCGGGTTTATTTACTCTGCGTCAAGTGAGAAGAGAGCAGAGAATGGAGGCAAGGCGACAAGTCGGAGGGATATCAACAACCCATTGGGAGGAGACAGTAACAGAGGCAGTGATTTTGTTAATCACCTGGTCCGATAGGACTATGGGGAATAAATTCATTCCACCAGACACATGAATCGCACGAAAAACGAGAGGCAGTTGGAGAGCCTGTCCAGGCGCTTACTCACGTCTATGTCTATGGGAATGGGTAGGGACAAAGCGGATGACCGGAAAATTGGAATCCCACCACCACCTATAACAAATCTAGTACCCTCACCAATACCTCCACTGCAAGGCACTGTAGTTGTGGACGCTGTTCAGACTGAATGGAACTCTAGTCGTAATGCCAAGTTGTTAGACCAGCCAATGCACGTTAGCTGGGTACAGTTGCAAAAAATACTCCACAATGAGAATAAGAATAGTGGAGCCATCCTGTCCTCCGGTGACATGAAGCATCACAGAGATTAGAAGGCGTGTGAGAAACTCGTTTTTGCCTTTGGTCGCCTTGAGATGAAGTAAAAAAAAAAAAAAAAAAAAAAAATACCATGGAACTCGGGGTATTAGGTTGATCGTTCCATGGCTTCAAGTAGCATTACTTCGCCTCTCTGCCCCATAGACTTTGTCCATTGCACTATCATCTCTACCCTGCTTTTTACGTCCTGCTCCCATGCGAAATGATAATGGCTTGTTTAGGATTAAGGCTACCTCCCTGGCCTCTTTTATCGAAAGAAACGATGCCATCTTTCCGAGCAGCTCGAGCAGTTCGAGTAGGCCGTAAGTAGACAAAACATTAACTAACGCATCCTTTGCATGGATGAATCCTATCCACTTGCTACCCATTGATGCCTTTATATTTTGATGTCGCTCTATCGAAACCAGTAGGGTCGAGTCTGAATAGAAAATCGGTAGTTTGATCTGCCACTATAGTGGCTTTGATGGGATGAGGAGGACAGCCATCCATTCTGGGGTGCAGAAACTGAACCCTTTTTTTGGTGTCACTTTGTCATTTATTCGGCTCGCTTGTTCAGTTTACACTCCGAGCCCCTCTCTTCTTACATTCTCAAGTACATCAACAATGGTCGAAGACCCTGCCAGACTGGTTCTTGTGGAGAAACACGACAAGGTTACGGTCATAACCATTAACCGCCCACATAAACGCAATTGTGTCAATGGCCCCACTGCACGAGCACTCTACCAGGCTTTCCATGACTTTGATGCTGATGAGAATGTAAATGTCGAATGATTATAATTGTGAGCTGATGTTGGTCTGAAGTCACTATACTCATTGTCTGTTGTCTTTCTCAGACGTGTGTTGCCATCTTGACAGGCGCAGGTAACTAGACTTTATTCCTCTTGTTCTCTTTTGGTGCAGTCCATTCAGTACTTACTCCTTTTTCTTTCGAAAAAAAAAAAAAAAAAAAAAAAAACCTTTTGCAGGCGGTAATTTTTGCGCGGGTGCTGACCTAGCAGCGATTTTGAACCAAGATGAATCCAACCCAATGTCGGATGAGTGGCCAGATACCCTTCCTGGCCCAATCGGACCGATGGGGTACGTGATTTTTAAGAAATTGGCGCGCCCTGAGTGTACTTCTGATGTTTCGCTTCTCATCCAAGACTTGACTTGATCGAGATAGACCATCCCGAATGGTGTTGTCAAAGCCAGTGATTGCTGCCATCTCCGGATATGCGGTTGCTGGTGGACTCGAGCTTGCTCTGTGGTGCGATATCCGTATTGTGGACCCAACTGCTACACTGGGTATATTCTGTCGTCTGAGAGGAGTTCCTCTTATTGATGGTGGAACCATTCGTCTGCCTCGTGTCGTAGGGCATGGTGTCGCGATGGACTTGATGCTTACAGGGTAGGTTTAATAGCTTTGAACTGTCTGATCTTATTGATATCCTCTTTAAGACTCTGTAACTCACTCACAATATACAAAAAGCCGAGCTGTCAAAGCACAAGAAGCTCTGAAAATCAATCTAGCGACTTGCTACCCTATGTCTTACGATACCTTGAATGAGTCTCCGGCCTTGGAACAAGCGTTGGCCCTTGCCCATCTTCTCGCGCAACATCCTCAGACTTGTATGAGAAACGATCGATTGAGTGCCCATGATTCGCTTCCTATTCGGGAGGCAATGCTGAGAGAGTTTTCGTTGGGCCTTGATACCTTGCAGAGTGGCGAGTTTATGAAGGCGATCCCAGAGTTCTTTCAAAAGACTGAGGCCAAGAAATCAAAGCTTTAGTTGTGTGATGAAGTAATTGAGTTCTGGAGGTCGAACCTTGAGAATGAATAAAATTGATCTCAAGACACCGAGCTTCCCTGCCAGACTAAAAGACTATAGCATGAAGACCACAGACTCTTTGAAAGGCCTTTAGAGTAAACATTCTCCCGACTTTGTGGGACTCTTCTGTTACATCTTAGAGGCATAACCACGTTTTCATTTTATAGGTGATATGAATCAAGGGTGGTAATGAATGAAACCGATTATGAAGCTATTTTGGATGAGTTGAAAGTAATGTCTGGAGAGGAGGAACCACTTCAAAGTCGCGGGACATGTTCACAGAGTTGATTTGAAATGCTCGCTTCGCAGGTATCTATCGATACTTTCGAGGTACAAGATGGATGGAGAACAATTGAACTTCGTGATGGGAATACCCTCAACATGAAGCATTCATGGACGGTTGTCAGGAAATGCTTTGGCTGCCTGTACGAACAGTTTTAACCATCCCTCACTCTAACCTCAAGATAAAAAATAGTCTAAGTATCACGCCGATATTGCGTTTGTTGTTCAGAATCCAATCTTCTGCCTCAAGCATTCGGCGTCCTGAGATCTTCCTTGTCCTACTTCTCTCCGCCGGTAAACGGCATTTTTCAGCTACTACTTCTTCTTGTGCTGCTGCACCGACTGTGTAATGGACACCTCTGTGGCCAAAACACGATGACTGATATCTAATGAGAAGCCGGAGAGTGTGTAAGAGAAAGAGAAGAAATAGACAATAGTTCAATAGAGACAAATTGAGCAACAATGAGAGCTAGGGCGACAGAGAGAGAAAGAGAGAGAGAGAGAAATAATAGAATACATTTTTGGTGAGTGTTGAGGAGAACTACTTGTCATGGAAAGACTCAAAGATCTTGCTTGCAGTGCAGCAACAGCCTCCCAACTTGAAACATCCAAGGTATCTCTAACCTTCAGACTCTTACAGCATTTGGAGTAGAAACTCAATGGATGACTTAGTTTAAGAGTCGCAGAATGTGGGATCGAGGAGCTCCGAGAGGTTGATTCCAGATTCAGGCAGACTCCAGCCCTCGACACTTACTTCCAGAAGCTCGAGCATTTTGTGTAATAGTATGTCTACAGAACCAATTTTTGGTTTACTCTTTTGACAGCAAAAACCAAACGCGCCCTCGATGCAGAGAACTGGAGAGCCAAAACCGCAGACTTATTTCCGAACCTTCAAAGAGAACGTCACAAAGACAGACATCAGAAAGGAGGAAGCCAGAAAGAGACGATCAGCATTCATACTCTCTCTCTCCAGCCAGATGCGTTCTCAGATGGCGAAAACCCTCTCCAGGGCGTTTATTCTTCTCGGTGCCCTTCTCTCTTTGTCACTTCTGGGATCTCTTGCATTTGTTGCAAACGTAGCCGAGGCCGACAATGCAGCACTCTTGGAGAAAAAGCTCGACAAATTACGCGTCAAGGCCCTCAAGAACAAGGGCATCATCGAAATGGACTCTAATGTATTCGAAGAAGTGATGGCCATGCCCAGGAACTATTCCGTTGTCGTTCTCTTCACCGCAATCAGCCCTGAATTCCAATGTGTGCCATGCAAGTACGAGACTGATTGCTTCATCATTTCATTCGGACGCATTGCCTCTAGATGACATCAAATAGGAGGAACTTCACCCTCTTTCTCCATGATTTCAACTGACTTTCTTCCTTTCTGTCTTTCTGTCTATCTTTCTTTCACTTCCTCTCTCTGACCACCCCTCTCTCTTCCCTCCCTCTCTCTCTCTCTCTCTCTCTCTCTCTCTCTCTCTCTCTCTCTCTCTCTCTTTTTTTACTACTGATAGAAACTTTGACCCAGAGTATCGTCTCGTTGCTTCTGGATGGTCAAAGATACCAACAGATTCTCAGATGTTTTTTGGAATCCTGGACTTCAAACTTGGCCAGGCAACTTTTCAGAAATTCGGAATGAACAGCGCGCCTTCTGCTTTGTATTTCCCTGCAACAGAATCGCAAGGATCTGTGCCATCATTCGATCGTTACGACTTTGGAAAACAGTAATGTCTGGACTTTGTGTTGGCATCGTGGACTCTTTAGATCCGGATTAATGGCTCAGCATGAAGGATTGTTCGAGAGTATCTCATCGTTTTGTCTGTTCGGATTGCTCCTACTTTAATAGTGGCTTTCAAGCTGAGCAGTTTGCCAACTGGATTAGCGCAAGATCGGGAGTTCATTTGGCAGTGAGAAGACCCTTCGATATTTTGGCTTTTGTGCTGAAGGTCCTCTTTGTGTTGTTGGCAGGCACAGTCTGCTATGGTCTCTACACACGTGCTGGAAAGGTCGTGCGAAGCAAGTATCTTTGGGCTGGTCTTTGCCTGGTAGGTCGAGTAGAAGAAAACAAGACAAACAAATGTGGTTTGAATTGTTTGTGCATTGAGCACAATCGCAGTAAAAAAAAAAAAAAACCAAGTCCCACTCCCCCTTTCGCTAGTTGGCCCTTTCTGACTGACGCTTTCATTTCAGTTTACAATCTTTATCATGATCTCTGGGCACATGTGGAACCAAATCCGTCGTCCACCCTACTCAATTCCTGGCCAAGGATTTGTTGCACAAGGATTCCAAAACCAATTCGGGCTCGAGAGCCAGCTTGTTGCGGTCATGTGTAAGTGACCGTGTCCTTTTTCGAGGCTAGGCGTCAGATACAAAGATACTAATACTTCGTTCATACATATACTAACACCCCCTTTCCGAACAGATGCGGTCCTCTGTGGTGCAGTTATTTCACTTATCTCGAGTGTCCCCAGAATCGATAGACCAGCCAAGCAGCGGATATCTGTCTGGGTGTGGATGGCAATCTTCGGATTCATGTACAGCATCCTCCTTCAAACTTTCCGGCTCAAGAACCCCGGCTATCCGTTCCACCTCTTGTTCTAGAGTCTTTCACTGCACAAGCCATGCCAAGTGATGGAAAAGGGAATCCTGCTCCGAGGCAACACAGTCCTTTGCCAAAGGAGTCAATAAAATGCAACCTTGTCATGCCTGCATCCCTCCCAGAGAGACTCCCCTCCTCCCCCCCCTTTTTTTTTCCTTCTTCCAAATGTTCTCACACCCCGTATTTTGACGACGGTGCGCCTTGTGCGAGGTAGACACACCATCTTCTTGCGTCCGAGGTATCCCGCCGCCATTGGCTTGAAATATCCGTGCGGTCGTATCTTTGGGCAAATCCGAGGGCGTGAGTATACCGCCGAAATTGTTCACTCTTGCTTAAAAGGCCGTCATTGACCGCGCAATACATGTCTCTCCTACCACCTTTGGTCCTCTCAGCTCCTTTTCATCCTCACCCACATCCTCATCTTCATCCTCACCCTCACCCCCATCTCCACACTTCACCTCTCACACCCAACAACACTCGTTTGTCCCACACCAGTTCCTTTTCATGGCTTCCTTCTACTCGCTTTCCCCCCCTCTTGGCTCACACCAGACTCGCAATGCCCCTGACTTATTCTCAGTCGAGCTGGAGCTCTTACTACCCCAGGATCACTTCTTACCTGCGAGTAACATCCAAGCAGAAGTCTGGACAAATATCATTCACAAGCACAACCCTGAAGGGCCTCAGAAATGGGCCGCTGTCCCGATGAAGCTCAGCAATGTTCTCCCTGGGAGGGGAATCGCTGTCTTCTCGGCAAGTTTCCGACCGACAGGTCGCGGTGACTTTGGTCTGACATGCCGCTGGAAATCTCACAAAGATGTCAAAGAATGGCAGTGGGCTCCGGTGCAGGAGCCCCCGACTGCAGACAAGAATGTGGGCAACGATGAGAGCAAGGGTACTACGAACAAGGACGTGAAGGTGACGGTCCGCGTTCCCAGGTCTACGACCTACTCTTCTTGGACCCTTGGTCCACAGTCTCTCCTTGTCTATAGTCAACATGGTCCTCGAGTTGACATTGGGAGCAGTGTTGGAGGCCCAGGGCTTTACTTGGGGAACCATGCTGCTGCAACCCGAGCTAGGATCTCTGGTTACGAATCTGTTCTGTCCCTGGTTGGAGACTTGCTCGATTTTGACGAGAAGATTCCAGAGAGCGACAAAGATGTGAACAAGTCCGCATGGAAAGAACAGACACAAGCCTTGACGCCTCAGAAACGCTTCTCGCTCCTCTCTCGGTCTTCCTCTATATCATCTTATAAGTACGATCAGAACGGTGAGGTTGGAGCCGAATCCTCGTTTCCCGACAATAGCAACAGTGCCAACAGCAGGCTGTCCCGCCAGTCATCCATCTCGGACTTCATGACCTACCACACCCCAGGGGCCGTCTCTGATGAGGTTCTCGAGGCGATCGTTAAAGAGCCAGAGGACCCTCCACGACTAACACGACGAAGCTCCGTGACGGACATGATGGTTCAGCCCCCTGCATCCACAAAGGCGAGTAAGCGGGCCAGTAGAGCATCTGCCTCTATTAGTTCGATCGCCTCTATTGATGAAGACGTGCAAGACAAACCCCAGAAGTCGGACACCGCAGCCTCTGCGCGCAAGCCTGAACCTGTTCCTTCAAGCTCGAGTATCTCTGCCTCGGAGAGCGCCCATTCAGCTGACCAGGCTTCCTCGAAGACCAACCAATTAGCTCACTCCAAGAAGCCATCCACATCGGGCCTTAATGGTTCAAAGGCAAGTGCCTCGACCACTGCTACGAGCACCCCTCCCCCAGCTTCGAAGAAGGGTGGCTCCACTAGCGCCCAGAGTCAACCAACAGGCACCAACGCGGCAGCACTTCCTCCGGTCTCGAATGGAAAGCAAAGCAAGGCGTCCCTTCCGGGCCAGACTACTGCTACTACTACAACTACTACAACCAGTACATCCGGGTCTCCAACAGTATCGTCTCTTGCCGTCTCGTCTGCGCTAGATAACCCTAACCACGACAAAGATCGTCCCTCAGACAAAAGCACGAAATCGAAAGGACCTACTCGAACAGAAGCCGAGCAACCCGCGGTCACGGGTGATGGAAAACCTGTGAGCTCCAACGATACTCACAACAGCCGTCCGCCAACAAGTGCAAGGGTCGTTGCAGGAATCAGTGGTCAGTCTTCGTCTACGACAACATCCATTTCGGGTGAGCCTCCCAAGGCGAATGGAGACTTGCATCAACCACAGAAACAGCAGGACTTTCAGCACAAGGTGATATTGTTGGCCCCTGGAGCACAGACTCGCATCTCGGAGTCGATTCTAAAGGAGGCTGTCAATTTCCTTAAGGCAGAGGTTGGAAAGGGTAGGAAAGTTCTTGTCCATTGTCGGGATGGAAATGGTCGAAGTGGTAGTATTGCCGTTGCCTATATTGCCGCACAAATGAAGGCAGCCGACATGGCGAACCAGGGCACTTTTAGGCTACAAAACAAGAGCGACTACTATGACCGGGCTCTGAATGAGGTCTGGAAGTGGAAGTGTGATGTATACCCTCACCAGGGCCTGCGAGAGAGTATTGAAAAGATCCAGTTGTAATAAGGGAGCGGTCGAATAGGGAGAGAGAATAGCAACTTGGAATAGAAAAAAAAAAAAAAAAAAAAAAAAAAATGGCATATGATACCTCGAATGACAATACAAACTCGATATTTCTTTTCTCTTGGTGGTGGCACTGAGGAATAGAGAGAGAAAGAGAGACTCGGTGGTAGCAGGAGAGAGAGAGAGACTCTGTGGTGGCGCTGAAGAAGAGAACGAGAGAGAGAGAGAGAGAGAGAGAGAGAGAGAGAGAGAGAGAGAGAGAGAGAGAGAGAGACTCGGTGATTGCACTAAAGAAGAGGGCGAGAAAGAGAGTTTATTTTTTTGGAGAGGAAAGGAGAGGGATTTGATGCACCGGGCAGCGCCACCACAAATCATTCAAAAAGAGCACCTGCTCGTTTGGCATGCTGCTCTTTCACTCTCGCCAAATCAACGCCAGATTAAGGGATGCGCATCGAGGAACTCATCATTGATGGCTTTAAAAGCTACGCGACCCGCACCTCCATCGCTGGATGGGATCCCGAGTTCAACGCGATCACAGGTCTGAATGGCTCAGGAAAATCCAACATTCTCGATGCCATTTGTTTTGTCCTTGGCATTACCAACTGGTCTCAGGTACAGTCGAGTCAGGACGCAATCATATTTATTTGTTTGGTCCCATCTCTTTTCAATGGTCTCTAACTGTATATGCCCATCAGGTCCGAGCTAGCAGTATCCAGGATCTCATCTATAAACGAGGACAAGCCGGTGTGACAAAAGCCTCGGTGACAGTTGTTTTCAATAACCAGGATCGTGAACAAAGCCCAGTAGGCTTTGAAAGTAGCAAGCAGATCACAATTACCAGACAGGTACTTTTACCCTCGGCTCAAATCAGCAGTTGACCACATTAAGACCGACAAAAACTAATATTCCACAACTGTGCTTCTTACTAGATCCTTATTGGCGGACGAAGCAAGTATCTCGTCAATGGTCATACCGCTCAGCAACAAGTGGTTCAGACACTTTTTCAATCCGTTCAGCTCAACATCAACAACCCGCACTTTTTGATCATGCAGGGAAAAATCACCAAAGTCCTGAACATGAAACCACCAGAGATCCTTTCGATGATTGAAGAAGCCGCTGGCACAAGGATGTTCGAAGAGAGAAAAGAGAAAGCTTTGAAAACAATTGCCAAAAAAGAAAAAAAAGTCAGCGAAATCACTCAACTCCTCTCAGAAGAAATCGTACCCAAGCTGGACAAGCTTCGAGGCGAGAAAAGAGCCTACTTGGAATTCCAAAAGACGCAAAGTGAAATCGAGCGACTGACCAGGATTGTTGTATCCTATGACTACTCGCGCTCGGAGGTTAGTTAATTCAGATGCCAAGGTTGTCGCTGTGAGACCATATTTTGTATGCAGCTATAGCTTGCTGATTTGATGGTCTTTTTTACATCTCATTTTAGACAAAACTCAAGAAAACCAAGACTGAACTAGAGTCTAGACAGGCCTTGTCCGAGAGGCGCTCAACTGAAGTAGAACATCTACAACAAACCATCGCAAACATTGTGGACGATATCAACAAAATTGCTGCACAAAGACTAGAGGAAATGACGGATGGTGGAAAATTTCAAACCCTGGATGCCTCTGTTAAGCATCTATCCAAAGAGCTAGTCAAAACACGGACCCAGAGAGACCTCAAGGCAAAGGAGAAAGAGGAGGAGTTGATAAATCGACAAGGTCTGGTCGGTTCTAGAAAAGAAGTAAGCTATATATCCGCAATTACTTTCTTCTTGTCTTATGTTTGCCAATTCGCGATACTTACCTTGTAAACTTCTTTGCAGACAGAATTAGGTTTGGAAAAGAAGAGAGGCGAGCGGAATGAGTTGCAGACAACTTTTAACGACCTCAAGAAGCGCTATGATGAGCAGGTGGAGCGAGTTCGGATGAACGAAGAGCTGGTTCAGACCCTTTCAACAGGACTTGCTGCAGAAGAAGGCCATGAAAACGGTTACATGGAGCAGTTGCAGAGAGTGAAGACCTCTGCTGCACAAGCCGCAACCATGGCAGTGCAGGCAAAATTGAAGTTGAAGCACTTGAAAGCAGAAATATCGACCATTCAGGATCAAGAGGCTCGAGCCCAAGATAACAACCGGATCCTCACTACCAGGTTACAGTCAGCTAAAGAACAAGTCCACCAACTTCAGGAAGCACTTAGAAATCAGTCATTCGATCCAGAACAGGAACGCTCATTACAACGGCATCGATCAGAAGAAACGGACGCAATCAATCGCCTTACGGATCAACTAGAGTCGCTTTCAAGGAAGGTGTCAAACCTTGACTTCCAATACGTCAACCCGACTCCAAACTTTGATCGCTCAGCTGTGAAAGGTTTAGTTGCAGAGCTTTTTGTTGTCCCAACCGAACATACAGACGCTATTACTGCTTTGGAAGTCTGTGCTGGAGGACGTCTTTACAATGTAAGTTTTTTTTTTTTTTTTTTTTTTTTTTTTTGCAATTGAACTATCAAATAGGGCTTCCCCAAACCTGATCATTTTTTACATTTATTTATTTTCTTACATTTCAATTAACTGTATTGTAGGTTGTTGTTGATAATGAGGTTGTCGGCTCACAGCTCTTGCAGAACGGAAAACTGCGCAAGCGTGTTACCATTATTCCTCTCAACAAGATTGCAGCTTTCAAAGCCAATGCGGAGGTAATTATTAGAACGGCGATGTCATTTCTAATTATCATATATTACCCCCAAAACTCCTTGGATTAACCTTTTCGTGAATTTCATAAAATAGAAAATTGTTAACGCTCAACGACTTGCACCAGGAAACGTTAATTTGGCTCTCACACTCATTGGATATGATGACCACCTGGAATCTGCTATGTCTTTTATCTTTGGCAACACTCTTATTTGTGCCGATGCAGAGTCAGCGAAGAAAGTCACCTTCAACCAAGATGTCCGGATGAAGTCTGTTACTTATGATGGAGATATCTATGATCCCAGCGGTACACTCCAGGGTGGCTCGAAACCAAGTGGGCTGGGTGTCTTGGCGTGTCTTCAAGAGATGCATGAAATCAAGGCGAGGCTGAGCGGCCATACGCGGAACCTCGAACAATTGGATATTAAACTCCGAGATCTTTCGCAGGAAGGCAGGGCCTACGCAGAGGTCAAGCAACGACTGGAGCTAAAGGAGCATGAATTTCGCCTCTGCGAACAACAAATTACAGGAAGCGAGCATACTCATTTACAGGAACGCCTGAAGCTGCTACAAGAAGAACTCCAAGCTCAGAATGTCTTGATAACCGAAGGAAGCACTAAGGAAGCAGAGGCGAAAACTCGTTGTCAGGAGATTGAACGAGAAATGAACGAATTCAAAAAGAACAAGGAAGGGAAATTGCAAGAGCTTATGGTGAGTAAGAAAGCGATATGCAAGGGCCAGAGTACAAGTCCTGACACATATTGACAGTACTTCTTCTGCTCCTTCAATTCTAGGATAATTTGAAACGGTCGAAAGCTGAGTTAGTGAAGAATGCCCCTCGCGTTAAGACCATGCAACGAGATGTTCAGACTTTACAACTTGAGCAAGGTATGTGAGTGACCTTATTAATGTAGCTATCACTCGTTTTTCACTTTACTGGATCTAATACTATTGTGAACTCTTTCTATTTTTACCCTGTTAGAACAACTTGAAAAAGACCTTCGGACCGCTGAGCAAGAGTTTTCTGATTGTGAGACTACGATTGCAGGCTTTGAGCAGGATATAAGTCGCCTTGATGAACAATTAAGGACTCTATCAACCTCCTTGGAAAAAGCACAAAAGGACTTTGAGCGGGAAAGGGCGCAATTATCAGCCTACGACGAGGAGCTTAAAGAGTTGGAAGCTCTTGCCAAGCAAAAATCAAAGGCTGTGGCCGAAAACCAACTTGAGCTACAAAACCTTACGCACGAGATTGACCGTCTAGGAAAAGACAAACAAGCACTGTCGAGGGTTACCAAGGACTTGGAAGAAAGCCACGAGTGGATCTTAGATCAGAAGCAGTAAGCTCTATGCCCCTTTGTATACATTGTCTGGACACTGATCTTGTCACAGTAGTAACCTGTTTTTTTTTTTTTTTTTTCAGTCTCTTTGGTCAAGCAGGAGGACCATTCGACTTTAATAGTCAGAGCCCCACAGAGAGCCGCAACAAACTTAAGCAACTTGATGAGAAACACTCGGCTATGAAGAAGAAAGTCAACCCCAAGGTTATGTCAATGCTGGAGAATCAGGAGAAGCGCGAGGCTTCATTGAAGCAGATGTTGGCAACGGTCCAACGAGACAAAACGAAAATTGAGGACACCATTGTGTCGCTTGATGACTACAAGAACGAAGCACTAGAAAAGACCTACTCCAAAGTTAATGGAGACTTTGGGGCGATCTTTGGAGATCTACTGCCAGGAAATAATGCCAAGCTACAGCCATTGGAAGGAATGGGTGTTACAGGAGGACTTGAAGTGAAAGTTTGTCTTGGAGGTGTCTGGAAAGCAAGCTTGACTGAGCTTAGTGGTGGGCAGCGATCTTTGATCGCACTCTCGCTCATCCTGTCACTCCTTCAATTCAAGCCAGCTCCAATGTATATTCTGGATGAAGTTGATGCTGCTTTGGATCTTTCACATACCCAGAATATCGGCCAATTGCTGCGGACAAGATTCAAGGGTTCTCAATTCATTGTAGTATCATTGAAAGAGGGCATGTTTAACAACGCCAACGTTCTCTTCAGGGCACGGTTCCGCGATGGAATCTCAATTGTGGATGTAAGTTTTTTTTTTTATTTAGGAAAAAAAAAAAAAAAAAAAAAAAAAAAAAAAAAAACACGCTTGCATGCAAGGGAAGGGGTATAAGAGAAGGACTGGATACCAAGAGTCTAAATGCATCTTCTTTTTCTCGTATTTGTAGAGAAATGCCCAAAATCAGAGTAGGGCATCAAAGGCCCAACATTCATCGAGCCATACTCAAGGAAAATCTACTGAAAGAGAAAAACCAAATGAGAACACTAGCAATCACCTCCAGGCTCCAGAAAGAAGTAGCTCGACTGCTCCACAGCTCGCATCTTCTAAACGAATCAAGGTGTAACTCGCGTTGCTTTTTTTTTTTTTTTAAGTGAGCTTGAAATAAACTGACACTTGATTATAGCATGTTGAAGCAGTCAGGTGAAACCTTGAGGTCGGGATTATTTGGTACTCATTTCAGGTTTGCTAAACCCTCTCGCAAGTTGAGAGGTGGTACGAGATTGATTGCATACTTGGCACAATCTCGGAAGCGAGAAAAGCTCCTTCCTGGAAATCGAACTGAAAAAATGTTGTGTATGCACAATGGTAAATGGAGAACGAGGTGTGAGGATGATCCACCTATTTAATCTTTGCAAAAGAGGAGATGTGGAGGTCCACTTCATTTGCTCCGACGTACACCAAAGCCTAAAAGGATAGTGATCCATCTAGGCGGGGTCGAACTGAACCATAGTAGAGGTATCTAGTGGACAGTAAGATGATTATATTTCGACATTGTTCCTATATTGCTCATGTATGTGATAAAAACGGGGTTGTGTTGCTCCACACGATACTGCGAGGAAGGTTACAGATGTGTTGTGTCGAAGTATACGGGACTAAGACAACGAAAGAAGTCTTATGGCCATTATTCGAGTCAGTGACCCCTTTATTGTCCCACCCACTCCTTCCTTTTATCTGTTCATCTTACTCGCGAAAGAACGATGAAAGCTCAGAGTAAGCCATGGGAGAGTGGTCAGGCTAGTTCATTCTTTGTTTTCTGTAGACAGTAGTATTTGATTCACTGTGTGATATCAAGTTCATCCACGTCATCGTCTGTAGAATCATCTAGTCTAGTTTTCTTTGGTTTGCACGGACTGAACATAATGAACGGGTTTGTTCTTTTGACATTGAGTAGAGGAGAGGTGGGTGGAGGGGAGCAGGCACTTTCGCTGTCCGAGGTCACGAAGGTCCAAAGCGGAGATGGAGATGTCTTGGACTGTACAGGGGTGCGCGGAGATGGTAGCACGACGGGAAATGGGGACGGTGGGTTTGCTGATAGTACCGCTGAGGGCCATGCTCGCATGTAGCAAAAGGTGACGCTAAAATATCATGAAATTAATGATCTACGATCAGTGTTTCTTATCGAACAGAAAAAGTCAAGATCTTGTCTCGTTAAGCCGCGGACTTGTTTCGTTAAGCTAGTGTTTCTCAAAAAAAGCCCGAGCCAAAAAAGTCAGTCCCACACAATGTAAATTTTCGAGCCGAGTCGGGTGAGCTTTCACCGAGAAATTTTACATTGTGTGGGACTAGTTTTTTTGGCTCGGGCTTTTTTTGAGAAACACTACGTTAAGCCCGTACTAATTCCCTGTAAATGGCCGTTATCGAAACGAAACGCTAACGAAACGAAACAAGTTATCGAACGAAATCCGTCTCGTTGAGAAACACTGTCTACGATGCAGGCTGGAAGCAACGAACAAAAAAAAAAAAAAGGTTAACACAAATATCTACGTGAAAGCCCAAGAGCGCTTCCAAGGTGTTCGTCTTGGGATCTATGGCGAGCAGCCTATGCTAGAGGAGCAGTGCCTGAGGCACGTGCGCCTCACAGTACTTACATTAGAGTTAGCTTCCTGTCTCTCAGGAGGCATGAATAAAAAACCCAACGTCCCTGGGCCAAGTGGCCAGGCATGTCTTTTTCTCACCGACTCCTTCTTCCCCTTGATGACCCTTTCGATGCTTTATTATTCCCTGTCGAGGTGTTCCCTCGAGGTAAGTTCAATCACATCACATTTTAGGTTCCTGATCTGAGGAGGCGCAACAGCGAGAGTCGTAGAAAGAGCTCTCGTTTATTATAGGGAGAGGAAGAGGTATTTATACTGCTGCACCTTCCCTTTTTAAACATCTAAATACTGTATCTCTGGAGAGGGTTCTCTGGGACGTGTATCTTCTACCGCTAGGTGTTCCTTGAGTGAAGTGGTGCTGGCCTTGTAAGCCTCCACGTGTCTCTCAAAGAGCTCGAGTTGTCACTCCTGAAATGTCGGTGCGCGGTCTCTTCGGACTCTTTTTGTGTCCACTTGTTCCGGGAAATACATCAGGGCTTGGCCGTGGAGCTCTCTTCTCCTTCTTTTACTTCTCTGGATTTCTCAAGAAAACGCCTCAGCCTTTTCCATGTCCTTGTCGCATGTTTTTTCGTATCTCTGGGTCATGGATCGAGAGAATGATAGCTCATCCTCTATTGGTAAGCATCAACCTTTCGAGGGACAATGGTCTGCGAATGTATTGGGTTTCCACCAAAATCCCTCCATTGTCTTTGGATGGGGTGGAGCAAGGGAGAGGTGGGGACTGAGTGCTTTTGGACAAGAGAATGATCAATGAAGGAGGTTTGAGCTCCGGAATCGACAAGTGCTTTGATATGGATAGGATTTTGGTTGGGCAGTGCTAGAACAGCCTTAACAAGGAGACAGACTCTGGGTGGAGAGGGGTCAGAAGAGGCGAGGACTTGGCCTAGTGTCCAGTCTGTCGGTGGACCTAGGCCTCGTCGTTTTCCTGTACCTCAGCCATAATGGTGGCAATGCGGGACCTCTTGACAGGACATTCGTTGGCTATGTGACCTGAGCCACCGCAGTAAAGGCATAGGTTATTATCACGACGGCGTTGTTTTTCGGCTTCGGAGATTCGACGGGCACGCAAGGCATCCAGGTCCATGGCCATAGGAGAGGGGCTTGGTGTATTGGTTGATTGGGGCCGAGGAGAGGGTGTGGGCTTCTTGGGGGCGGAGCCATTCGTGTGTCGGGAGGGACTGCGGCTAAGGTTGTTGTACACCGTAGTTGCCTTGGACTGGATGTCTTTCAAAGATCGGAGTGTGTGCCAATACGGAACCATGGCGGTGTGCTGTAGCTCCTTGCTCCAAAGACACACGGGGGATGCTCAAAGGAGAGGAAGGCAAAGGGACGGTCATCTGGTCGAGGGCCAATGAATGAGAGTCATAGGATTGCTCAGGTGGGAACAACAGCCAGGAAGGAAGGAAAGAATGAAGGGGGGACGAAACGAGAAGAGTCTTACATCAAAAGCGCCATGCTACCAACGGGTCGCCAGGAGCTCTTCAATGGCATGAAACGAGCGGAAGGCAGCACAAAGCTAAATCAAGCTTCTACAAAAGAAAGGGGAAGGGTGGACGCCAGTGTTTCTCAACGAGACGGATTTCGTTCGATAACTCGTTTCGTTTCGTTAACGTTTCGTTTCGTTAACGGCCATTTACAGGGAGATAGTACGGGCTTAACGAAACGAGTCCGCGGCTTAACAAGACGAGATATTGACTTTTTCTGTTCGATAAGAAACACTGGTGGACGCATCTTACTTTCAAAGTCAACAGGGAACAAAAACAAAAGGAAGAAACGACCAGGAGCAAACAAGAGCCTGCTCAACTATTTATTCATCTACTATCTATTGAGGGGCATGCAGACCAGATGGCTCCGCAGCCCCAAGTTGTCCACCTCTTGGAAAGGGCTAAAATCGTAACTACTGCGACCAGTGTCAGTTACTACACGACAGCGGTCTTGACCTCGTGCGATAGTCCATTCTTGAATTTGGAGACCAGGGCAGACTCATTCCATTTGAGCTTAGCTTGGAGGATCTTGAACTCTGATATATACTGGGTCATTGTCTTGCCGTGTTGTCTGAGACTGTTCATCTTGTCTTCCGCCTCATCAACTTCCAGCTGATCACCGAAAAGCTCATCAATGGAATCCAGGAACGCGCCATAATCTTCGAGGAGGCCATCGACATCTTCAACTTCGTTGTTTAGATACGGTGCGAACATCTTGAATGGGGCACCTTCCATTGACAGGAGAGCAAAGTGGATCTTGTGCTTGTCAAGCAGGAATGACTCGGGAGAACGGGCAAAGGAACTGGCAAGCTTGGCCTTGAAATCGGAGAAGCTCATTTCGGAGTTGTCACCTTTGAACTTGGAGGAAAGAGGGGTGAGAAGTAGTGTTCTTCAACTAAACTCCCCAACTCATGTGTGCATGAGTTGAGTTGAGTCGAACCCCCAACTCAACTCAACTCGACTCATGGGAAACACTAGTGAGAAGACGTGAATTGGGAGAGGGCCGGTGTGTCAAGGTTTCGACGATTTGTTGCATACTAGAGGCAACACTCTGACTCATCAGTGCGGATTCATGAAGTCGATCGGCCAAGGCTGCAGTGAGGTTCGGGGTACCGGGGACTTGATTGGCTTGTGCATTGGCTAGTTCTTGCTGTAGGCTTGTCATTTGCTGTTGGAGGGACTCATATGTGTGCTGAATGTGCATCACAAACTGGGAGGGGTCAAGATTCCCTTGCTGGGCTTGGTCCAGCAGGGCATGGAAGGTGAAGAGACCTTGAGTAGTCTCGTTGGGATTGGACATGGGATAGTGGGAGTAGGGGAAATGCTGGGGAAGGTGGCAGGATGTTGGTGAGTCTGCAATGTCAAGGACAAATACAGGACTCTCCTTTAGAGACAGGAAGGTAAGGTAAGGAAAGATATTTATTGCAGACTGACGGAAATAGGATGCGCCTATTGCGCCCTTTTATACTAGATTTTTGTTCTTGCTCGAAAATAATAAACTTCATCCTTTCCGAGTGCTCGCGCACTTCGGAAAGTATAACCCAATCTTTTTCCTCCATCTGCCGATGGAGGATACTTGCCCGCGATCCTGTAACAGGAGGAGAGTTAGTAGGACATGACACAATGACTCAAGTAGGGATTAGACGGTCTAAAACAGCGATGAGTGCTGTCGTGTAGTAACTGACACTGGTCGCAGTAGTTACGATTTTAGCCCTTTCCAAGAGGTGGACAACTTGGGGCTGCGGAGCCATCTGGTCTGCATGCCCCTCAATAGATAGTAGATGAATAAATACTTGAGCAGGCTCTTGTTTGCTCCTGGTCGTTTCTTCCTTTTGTTTATGTTCCTTGTTGACTTTGAAAGTAAGATGCGTCCACCCTTCCCCTTTCTTTTGTAGAAGCTTGATTTAGCTTTGTGCTGCCTTCCGCTCGTTTCATGCCATTGAAGAGCTCCTGGCGACCCGTTGGTAGCATGGCGCTTCTGATGTTAGACTCTTCTCGTTTCGTCCCCCCCCCATTCTTTTCCCTTCCTTCCTGGCTGTTGTTCCCACCTGAGCAATCCTATGACTCTCATTCATTGGCCCTCGACCAGATGACCGTCCCTTTGCCTCCCTCTCCTTTGAGCATCCCCCGTGTGTCTTTGGAGCAAGGAGCTACAGCACAGTGCCCAATGGAATGCCCTGATCAGTAGTGTTTCTCAAAAAAAGCCCGAGCCAAAAAAACTAGTCCCACACAATGTAAAATTTCTCGGTGAAAGCTCACCCGACTCGGCTCGAAAATTTACATTGTGTGGGACTGTGTCACGAATAAACAACCCCTTTTTCTTATAGAGGCGCGGGCAACTATCCGCCTCGGCGGATAGTGGGAGTGTAACCTGTGTAAACTTTCCGAACAAGACGCGTTCGGAAAGTCAAAGTTTATTTTCTCTATAGTATAAATAGGAGGTGAGGTACACCTCCTCTTCTGCCTCAGTCTGCAATAAAATCATATCTTGCCTTACCTCGTTCCTCTTACCCTTTTCCCCCTGCTTTGTCCATGACACCAAGACATAATGCTCTCGTGGGTACTTTGGTAGAAAGTATTGCCAATGGGCTCCATCCTGGTCTCACCTTATTTCTAAAAAACTTATCTTCCGCCTGTAAGTTTGCCTTAAAAATGTGCGGTACATTGATACACTTTTTTGAAAACCCACCTCTATTTCTTTCTAGCCCCTTTTTTCCTCAACTTCTTTCTACATAGCACCCTACTCTTTAGTGTTTCCCATGAGTCGAGTTGAGTTGAGTTGGAGGTTCGACTCAACTCAACTCATGCCCACATGAGCTGGAAAAAATCTGAACTCAACTCAACTCATGAGTCGAAAAGTTTGAACTCAACTCAACTCAACTCAACTCATGAGTTGAAAAGTTGAACTCATCTCAACTCAGGGCATCTACGCCCTGTAAGCGAGTCGACTCACTCCAACTCAACTCAACTCAACTCAACTCATGAGTTCATGAGTCGAAAAAAGCTTCGACTCAACTCAACTCATGTTACACGAGTTGGGGGAAAGTTTGAACTCAACTCAACTCATGAGTTGAGTTGAGTTGAGTCGGTGAGTTGGTGAGTTGAGTTGAAGAACACTACTACTCTTCACTTACACTGGCCGCTCTCCCTCAGTATACTCTCTGTACATTTCGTCATTCCACGATGAGGCAGCTCTCCCAAGCCAAGGTCGATGATATCAAGACATTACTCCGATCCGGAAGATCAGTCCGCCAATTGTCAGCCGAGCTACATATCTCCCTTGCGGCCATTGATAGGATCAGAAAGACTGACAAAGAGAACATACCCGATCCCAAAATGGGTAGGCCGAAGAAAGTTTGCGATGCGACAATACGGATGCTTGTTCGTCAAGTAGACACTGGTCAACTTTTAACTCTTCGAGAAGGTCAAAGATTTGTTCAGGCGACGGATGGAATACAGGTTCATGTAGAGACGGTCAGGAACTGTGTGAATCATGGAGGCCTCAACTCTTACATCCAACGTAAACGGCTTTATCTGACGAAGATTCAAAAGAAGGCTCGAGTGCAGTTTGCAAGGGAGCATCTTCACTGGACTAGTGTTTCTCAAAAAAAGCCCGAGCCAAAAAAACTAGTCCCACACAATGTAAAATTTCTCGGTGAAAGCTCACCCGACTCGGCTCGAAAATTTACATTGTGTGGGACTGACTTTTTTGGCTCGGGCTTTTTTTGAGAAACACTACACTGGACAGTGGAAGACTGGAAGAATGTGATGTTCTCCGACGAGACCATCATTAGCAAGATGGGGACCTATGGAAGGAAAGTCTTTTATTCAAAACCAGAAAACAAAGGAAAAAGAGAACATCACTCGAAAGGAGTTCCACAAGGAGGAGGAGGCAAGATCATGATATGGGGTTGCATTACATTTTTTGGAATGGGCGATGCTAGTTGGATCAAAGAGAGGATAAATTCGCAAGTGTATTTGGATATACTCAACAGCTATGTACTCGCTTCCCGGGATTATCGTGGAATGGATCGTGGAAAGTTTCTTTTCCAACAAGACAATGCTCGAGTACATACTGCTCGTATTATCAATCATTTCTTCCGCTCTAGACGAATCAAAAGACTGGAGTGGCCTGTGAACTCAACAGACCTCAACATCATCGAACATGTGTGGGCGTACATCAAAAGGGCCTTGGATCAGTACCAAACAAGTCCTAAAGATTTGCAAGAGCTGTGGAGTAGGGTAGAAGATATCTGGGCATCGTTTCCTATTGACTTCATTCATTCTATTTACGAGAGTCTCCCTGGCCGAATGCACAAGGTGATCCAGTTAAAGGGAGCTCAAATAAACTAACTTCAGATTTGATCCGACCTTTCTAAAATCTGTTGATAGTACAATCCTTGTTTCCAAAAATGTGTTCCAATAGGATGGTGTCTAAGAAAATATTAGTCTCATGACCAATAATGAAAGAATAAGCAAAACAAGTTGACTGACAGCTACTCCATTGAAGTGACAATCTACGATTTAAAGAGTAGCTCTTTTAGATATCATTTGTATATAAAGCAGATACGCTTATCAAAATACAAAATTTATGCGAACACATTTTTGGAGGTCTTTAGACAGATTGTCATGTCCTACTAACTCTCCTCCTGCTACAGGTAGTGTTTCTCAAAAAAAGCCCGAGCCAAAAAAGCTAGTCCCACACAATGTAAAATTTCTCGGTGAAAGCTCACCCGACTCGGCTCGAAAATTTACATTGTGTGGGACTGGCTTTTTTGGCTCGGGCTTTTTTTGAGAAACACTAGCTACAGGATCGCGGGCAAGTATCCTCCATCGGCAGATGGAGAAAAAAGATTGGGTTATACTTTCCGAAGTGCGCGAGCACTCGGAAAGGATGAAGTTTATTATTTTCGAGCAAGAACAAAAATCTAGTATAAAAGGGCGCAATAGGCGCATCCTATTTCCGTCAGTCTGCAATAAATATCTTTCCTTACCTTACCTTCCTGTCTCTAAAGGAGAGTCCTGTATTTGTCCTTGACACAGATCCTCTCGGCCTTTTGTGCATTTGCAAGGCTATGATGGCAAGGGATGCATGGCCCCTTTTGCTGATGAGCAAGAACAAAATCTACAGAATGAGATTAGCTGGTCTTCTCGCAAGAAATTATGAACGGAGGGTGAGGTGAAGGTAGTGTTTCTCAAAAAAAGCCCGAGCCAAAAAAGCCAGTCCCACACAATGTAAAATTTCTCGGTGAAAGCTCGCCTGACTCGGCTCGAAAATTTACATTGTGTGGGACTGGCTTTTTTGGCTCGGGCCTTTTTTTAGAAACACTAGGTGAAGGATCTGCATATGATGATATGAAACGAGTTTACGTACGTGTACGTGATACAAAATCAAAGTATGGGTGGCGTCAACATGGTGTCAGTTATCTTGATGTCGCTTTTTGCCTCGTAATTACCGATGCCTTTCTCCTTTCATCTTCCACTAACGGTCAAGTCAAATCAAGGTGAGTGATCATTCATTTCAAGCATAGGTCTTTCTAATGCTTAGTCCGCAATTGTTGCTGCTAAGGATACATGTCACACTACCTGCTGAGTGATGTTCTGTCATTTCAGTGGCCTGTGAAAACCATTACTCCACTGGATGAATTTCTTTGGTCCCTCATCATGTTCGGTCTGGGGTAGCCGAAGCTAATCCATGTGGCCCTATGCGCTTGTGGATCTGTGTCGCGACTGTACATGCCACGCTACCTGCTGAGTGATGTTCTGTCATTTCAGTGGCCTGTGAAAACCATTACTCCACTGGATGAATTTCTTTGGTCCCTCATCATGTTCGATCTGGGGTAGCCGTAGCCAATCCATGTGGCCCTACGTGCTTGTAGCATTGGTACACTCTGCCCTAATAATTAATATTCTACGTGACCGCCGCCTCCAGTGGAAGAAAGATTACTAATGCCCTTTTTGACTCATTTAATCATCACTCTTTTACCTTCGTTTCGAGCGAACATCAAGGAACTGTCCAGTCAGTTCTATCTTCGCAGAGGACATGTCCCAGCAACTCACTGACATCGCCTGGTTGGAGAGTAGCAGTTGCACCAACAAATCGGCGGAGGCATTCTTTATTGCGCTGAATGGAGGTGCGGAAAAGCAGAGTGCTTACAACAGATACACTCGGGCTGTAAATGACTGCAAGCTGGATAGGTCCACAAAGAATTCGCTGCGAGTAGCATTCATAAACTGGAAAGAATCCAAAGCAGCCGAGGTATACTGGGCTCGATATCGGAGCGAGCGATCAGCAGTGAAAGTAGCCGCAACTTTGGTAGAAGGAGCCGAGCCCTTTGCAGAAACCTTCATTCGCGAAGCTGCAAGCAGATCCCGACAAATGCAACCGCATAACGTTAATAGGTATCAACAAATCAATAGCTTAGCTGCATGTCTGCAACACTAACAAGGAGACTAAGTGTCTAAAAAAATATGAATTCCCAGTAGTGCTTTAGGGAGTCATGATGAAACAGAGGGAGGTATTCAGGCATCAGAACAACATGCGGCAACGGCAACAGTAGCAGAACAAACGACATCAAGTCAAGAGAATATAGAGCCACAAGACCAGTTTGTGAATCATGATGTAGGAGGTCATACTCATACAGCCGTAGAGTTCGAAGTAGGACAAGCAGCAAGGGATAACGATATCGGCGAGCAGGAGCGTTCGCAGTTACTAGACAATATTACTTGTGCCGCACACACTATCTGCGAGGTTGGTTAAGCAACGAATTGAAGGAAACCTCCCTGCATCCTGCCAAATTCAGTTATTAACCATGTTTTATTCTGCTCTATTTTAGTGGGTCATCGAAGGCAAGTGTGTAGGTTGTCTTTTTCAAAAGTACCAGCGGATCTGCGTTGATGCGTTAGTGCTTAATGATATCAAAAAGGCAGAGATTGCAGACTTGATGTAGGTGACTTAGAATGTTAAAAAAACAATTATGGAATATTTTTCTTTCTTCGTGCCAACGCAATTAAAATATTTTTGTCTTCATTATAGGGCCTGTATTGGAGTCTTTGCACCATTTATGCCCACTCCTCGAATGTTGGCTGTCTTCAAACCCGCCATCTTGGAATCAATGTCTAGCAAGAGACGATTTGATAATCCCGGTATCGACGATGCCGCCGTCGGAGAGGCCGTACGGGTTCGTCGAACATATATTTCTCAGACATTATTCATTGTATTCCGTGTATTGTGTGATCTAATTCACAAAGTTTTTGCATTTCCCGCCCCCGCAGTTGCACATCAATGGCGACAAAGATGACGCCTCCGTAAGGCTACAGTCAATGCCAAGGAAATTAAGAAATTTGTTCGAAAAATTGTAAGGCATTGCATTATTGTTGTAATCTGATTGTGACAACGGGTTGATTGTGGTTCATCGCAAGTTCTCAAAGAGGCTACAACACCAAGCATTTTAACACTGCTCTTGCTTGCGTGCCAAGGCTGGATCAACTCCCGAGTAGACCAGACAAGACTATTTCGGAAGACACATTCCGAGTAAACCATGTCTCGCCTATTATCCATAGCATATTCAACGTTGATGACCGCATTTCTGTGCACTTGTGAGTGAACCAGTGACTGAATTTTATAACCTGGTGCGCTTCCATCATTACAATATCAACAGTTCAACACTGAGATCTGACTTACCGAATCTCGATTTTTTTTACAATTTTATTCTTTAGTCCGAATACGGATTGTGAGACACAAAAGCTGCAAAATGTGAAGCCCCACCGACCTGATATATTGATAAAGGTCCGAAAAAAAGAAGTCTTATTTGGTGAAATTTCCGGACCCTCCCAGGAAACAGCAGAGCAAAAGAATATGTGGGATCTCTACCGTCTAGCAAGATTTGGAAAATCTCTTTTAGACAGTGGTCACTATCGGGCGCCTTTGCTCCAGATAATTTACACCCAAGGGACTTACCTTGAGCTCACAGCACAACTCCGCGGTATGTACCTCCTGGAGGAGGTAGGGGTGTTCACAATTCCTGTCTCAATCTCAACAATCCCGACATTGCTCGCAGACCTCCCAGTCCTATTCTTTGCACAGGTACATTAGCGTCTATTTATATCTTGAAGATTTGGTTGTCGTTTTGTTTAACTAATCTCACTCTCTTTTTGATTCTGAGATGGATGTAGGCGGAAGTACTCAGGCATTTATCGGTGGACCAAAGTCAACGGAAGCGAAGCTGGGGATTTAAAGATATTGCGAACGCAAGAAGAAGGTTGATATGATTATGAAAAGTAAAGGAAGAGCGGCAGTACAAGTGACCTAGCAGCTCTAACAATACTTGTGTAACGAGAGCCGTCGAAGCAGAATCACTGGCAAGACAGGACATTACCATGTGTACGAATTTGGATTCACGGATTGTGACCCAAGTAGCTCTCTTAGTGACTCTTGAAGATAGCATAACTCATCAATACATTGAGGCAATGAATTTCGTTAATTCCAGGTGATTTGTTGAATGATCTTTATGTGTGTCAGCTCTTCCAAGAGATACAATACCTAAAACTATATTGAGGATCCCCATCAATGGCTGTAAAACAATCCAACGGGTCCGGTGGGCGTCCTCCATTGTATCTCAAATTAAAGAGGAAATAAAACTGCCTCATTGCTGCACTGCCTCATTGCTGCGCCCTGACCTGTGCAACATAAAGACCTCCAAAAATGTGTTCGCATAAATTTTGTATTTTAATAAACGTATCTGCTTCATATCCAAATGATATCTAAAAGAGCTACTCTTTAAACCGTAGATTGCCACTTCAATGGAGTAGCTGTCAGTCAACCTGTTTTGCATATTCTTTGAAATGGGACAGCCACATTGCTGCGCCTACCTCTGTACAACATAGTGGCACGCCACTATCCGCGCCCCCAAATAGTCCCTCAACCTGTTAAATACCCTTCCCCCACTATCCTTAATAAAGCGGACTTCCTCCGACTTCCACGATCGCCTTTGCTATTGCATTGGCAGCAAAGGTTTCCTCGACTCCACCGACCCAGACTCCCCGCACCCCCAAGATTATTCCCCTCAGACACTTTGACCCCCTGATTTATTTTTTTCTCTCTGCCTTCCACTTCCATTGGTTCCTTATGTCGACCATCGATCAACTCATTGATGGCCTCGCCGGCCTTAACCTATCCTCAGAGGAAGGACGCAACCAGGCCCATCTTCGTCTCCTCAATCTCGTTCAGTCCTCCGCCGCTACATCTGCTGCCGCCTCCGCTGCCGCTACTGTTGCCGCCGCCGCCGTAAAGGCCCCTGTCCCGACAAGATTCAAGGGAGGAAGGGATGCTCTTCTTGCAAGCGCTTTTATAACTCAAGTCGATCGATTTGGAAAAAGCATGGCTGTTCCTGATAACAGTCTTACCGAGATAGCTATCAACTATCTTGATGGCCCCGCAGTTCGTTGGTGTGAACTAGTGTTTCTCAAAATTAACCGAGCGAGTCGGGCCAGCTCGGGCTGGCTCGAGTTTTTCGAGCTTTTTCGAGCCGGGCTGACCTCACGGCTCGACTCGAGATGCCGGTTAAAACTTGAGCCAAATTTATTCTGGCTCGGCTCGACGAGGTATTGTTCGGTTAGATTTTAACTCAGATCGAGTTGGTTCGAGCTGGCTCGCATCAACTCGGGCTGGCTCACATTAATTCGAGTTGGCTCGCATGGCTCGAGTTGGCTCGCATCAACTCGGGCTGGCTTGCATGGTTTGATCTCAAAAGGGAAAAATCTGAGGGCATTCCAAAGATCAGGCGATGCCGGACTAACTCATCAATATACACCAGCGAATAAGCAAGGCTTGACAGCTTGAGGAAGAGAGTTCTCAGAATATGGCCTCCCCCAAGAACTTCGTAAGGCAGCAGCCCAAGTGAAGTGGCATCCCAAGAATTAGAGTCCAGATCAAATGACGGTTCCTCAGGAACGCAGCCAACTTTTTTTTATTTTTTTTTTTTTTTTTTTTTTTTTTTTTTTGGAGAGCCTCCCGATGACTTGACCAAAAGCTTCTTGCAGTACCTAAGCATTCCTTTTCTTCATCAGCATCCTCTATACTCTCTCTCTCTCCCCCCCTCTCTTTTTTTTTCTCTCTCTCTCTCTGTCTCTTTCTCTCTCTCTCTCTCTCTCTCTTTTTGGCGCGCGTTCCTTTCTCTCTCACGCGCGAGCACGCCCGTTCAACCCTTCCCCCCCCCCTCTGTCTCCTCGACTCTCTCTCTCTCTCTGGTTTTTTTTTTTTTTTTTTTTTGCCATTTGCCATTTGCCAAGGGACGAAGGGAGTGATTCACGCATTATCTACAATCGACTTAGGCCCAAGCAATTTTGGGTTACGGCTGTTACCAAGCTATTGGTAATAGATTTGGACGATGAGTACTGCAACGTGGAGACTGGTAACTTTAAGCTAGGCTCTGGAATAGCTATTGCTGTGTTATGATTACACAAAGTCCCAACCTAACTATCGTGTGGCAATAAAGTGAATAGATTCGTCAAACCGAGACCTGGGAGTGAGAGAATTACTTCTCATATCATTTCGTACTCACAGGCAATCGCGAGTAAGGAAAACTTCAGCTATATATTCTCCATTTCATCTGTTTTTGTTTTTTCCACTCTTATTTTCGTGGATTATGCATGGTCCGTTGCATGGGGTTACAGCGAAGGGAGCTGTTAATCCTCAAATAAGCAGGGCAAACGGAAGTCAAAAACAGGTGAAAAGGACAATACTGAAAGTTTGATGGTCCATCGATGAACTATAATTTTTTTATGAACCAGTGTCATGTAGCAACTACGATATCGGAAGATAGTGAAATAAAAGACACCGAGCAAGCTTCCTTGCTCGGGGATGCCCCTTCTTTGTATTTCGTCTGCCTGCCGTCTTTGAAGAGTAAGTTACTCCCTCCCCTTGTTGAGCGACCCTTACCCAACGACAGACATGCGACATCCACCCTAAGTCATATGGACTTTGCGCTGCCGACCGCTCGTTCCATGCCATCGAAGTGCTCCTGGCGACCCGTCTGCAACGCGACGTTTATCGACCTTCTCCCCTCCTTGGACCATTGCAAGAATACTTCAACGATCGTGGGATCAAGAAGCCAAGACTCGCACGAGGAGGATCAAGAGACATCCGCGTGGCTTCTTGCCATTGCTATCCCATCCTTTCTTTCCCTTTCTTTTTCTTTTTTTTCTTTCTTGATCGAGCTGTTTATTCCTCGTGTGGACAGCTACCAGTGCCAGCTTGATTGACTCGAACCCATTTGTGCCATCCCCATCCTTTCAGAATAGCATCTTGATCACTTTCTTCGGTCCTGTCCCATTGTTGTTCTTCTGGAAAATTCCTGTGAAAACGAGATATATCGACAAAAGGTTGGTCTTTGTCTTTGGACTCTGGCACGACACCAACTCTTTTGTCTGAATCTCATTTTTTGCCTTATTCACACAGTGTAAATTTGCCTACTTTGGACTTAGCATAATTTTCCTCAGCCCGATCGGTTTTCTTCCCACTTTGGTTCTTGTTCTCCTGAGATTGCTCTAGGACATTGTCATTCCCATTTCTGTACGTATTCTCCCTTCGTCGTTATGAGAGTTGAAAGTAGATTTGTAGAAGATAGACTGACCGTAGACCCATTTGATCCTATTTCCCCAGCGGCCTGTTTGTGATTTCTACAGGGCACCGCTGACGATTTTTTATTATTATTTCTCTTTTCCTCTCCCTTTCCCCTTTTCTTTTTCTTTCTCGCTCCCATATCTCCTAGATGTTTGTTTTGGCAACGATTTGTAGTACGCCGCAATTGAGCAAGAGTTGTGTTCATCCCTAAGTTCCCTTTTGAAAGTCTCAAGGGCCTTTTCCACTGTCGTGTAGTAACTGACACTGGTCGCAGTAGCTACGATTTTAGCCCTTTCCAAGAGGTGGACAACTTGGGGCTGCGGAGCCATCTGGTCTGCATGCCCCTCAATAGATAGTAGATGAATAAATACTTGAGCAGGCTCTTGTTTGCTCCTGGTCGTTTCTTCCTTTTGTTTTTGTTCCCTGTTGACTTTGAAAGTAAGATGCGTCCACCCCTCCCCCTTCTTTTGTAGAAGCTTGATTTAGCTTTGTGCTGCCTTCCGCTCGTTTCATGCCATTGAAGAGCTCCTGGCGACCCGTTGGTAGCATGGCGCTTTTGATGTAAGATTCTTCTCGTTTCGTCCCCCCTTTTCATTCTTTCCTTCCTTCCTGGCTGTTGTTCCCACCTGAGCAATCCTATGACTCTCATTCATTGGCCCTCGACCAGATGACCGTCCCTTTGCCTTCCTCTCCTTTGAGCATCCCCCGTGTGTCTTTGGAGCAAGGAGCTACAGCACAACGGGTCGCCAGGAGCACTTCGATGGCATGGAACGAGCGGTCGGCAGCGCAAAGTCCATATGACTTAGGGTGGATGTCGCATGTCTGTCGTTGGGTAAGGGTCGCTCAACAAGGGGAGGGAGTAACTTACTCTTCAAAGACGGCAGGCAGACGAAATACAAAGAAGGGGCATCCCCGAGCAAGGAAGCTTGCTCGGTGTCTTTTATTTCACTATCTTCCGATATCGTAGTTGCTACATGACAACGTGCTACTTTTCTTGGCCGACCTGCTCTATTTACACTGTGTCCTTGGGGCAATGCACTGGAGATACGATGGACCGATGACTTGGAAATGCCGGCTTGGGAAGCAACTTCTCGGATTGACTTTCCCTCCTTCAGAAGTCGAAGTGCGTTATTGGTTTCGGCTCTTGTGTGAGGTCTCATGATGAAGAACTAGGAAGAGAGTGAACAGTGCGACTAAGAGGAACAATGATGGATTCTACTTCTTATTCAAGGTGGCGAGAAGGAGGGTGTTATATGAAAAAAAATCGCAAAAAAAACAAAGACTCAATAATTGTCCCAATGACTCAAGTAGGGATTAGATGGTCTAAAACAGCGATGAGTGCCCAATGGAATGTTCTGAGCAGCTTACCAGAAACGCGAATTGAATGCTAATTCACTCTAACTCAGGAGGTGTCTTGAGTACGTCTCCTGTACGAGTAAGAGCATTAGCGACGATGAGGACATAAACATTGGGACAATTTCTGAACTCACTGTATTTGCAACTTTTAGCCTATTTGTGAAAAAGGCGCCTGGCCATAGTCATTGATATGACCGCCTAAAAGACAAACTGGAATAGTCATAATGATAGATTGTGATGTCTATTGACTGACGTACTCTGTGTATCTAAGGTTTTTTCCCAACTTCAATGGATTCGAAACTATCAGCCCATGAACAAAGACAAAATACCCTGTACTAGTGTTTCTCAAAAAAAGCCCGAGCCAAAAAAGCCAGTCCCACACAATGTAAATTTTCGAGCCGAGTCGGGTGATCTTTCACCGAGAAATTTTACATTGTGTGGGACTAGCTTTTTTGGCTCGGGCTTTTTTTGAGAAACACTACCCTGTACTAAACCCGTGTAAAATTTTGTTAGTACTTTTGACTATGTTGCTCGATCGGAGAATGGCTACAATACCTGGAGTAGATGAAATAGGACAGCCACATTGCTGCGCCTACCTCTGTACAACATAGTGGCGCGCCACTATCCGCGCCCCCAAATAGTCCCTCAACCTGTATAAATACCCTTCCCTCACTATCCTTAATAAAGCAGACTTACTCCGACTTCCACGATCGCCTTTTCTATTGCATTGGCAGCAAAGGTTTCCTCGACTCCACCGACCCAGACTCCCCGCACCCCCAAGATTATTCCCCTCAGACACTTTGACCCCCTGATTTTTTTTTCTCCCTGCCTTCCACTTCCATTGATTCCTTATGTCGACCATCGATCAACTCATTGATGGCCTCGCCGGCCTTAACCTATCCTCAGAGGAAGGTGCAGTGTAGCATTTACGATCCCTAGTCTTCCAGGCTAGGGATATAAAAGTAGCCTTCCCCTCCCCCCTGTAATAAAGTCAGCTTTCTTTCCTCTGTCCCTCAAGTCCATTTGCTTTAGCAACTGTCCCTGTCGCGCTGTCCCCAAGGTATTGACCGAGCCCAAGACCTCGATCAAGATCATGATCTATTATCTTTTCACTCTCCCATACTAAATCAGTCCTCATCTCCAGCTACCCTGAACAGATCTGCAGTATTGACTCCTCGATTCCTTTTGAAAGAAAAGGCAGGACTCAAGAGCCATTTCCCATTAACGGTGCTATCCCAGCTGTAAGTATGAGACTCGGTGAAAAGTAAAAGATCGGACGAAGACTGCTCCCTGAATGGCTCTCCTTCGGTGGCCATTCTTGCAAGATTCCTTTGATCAACATGCGAGGACTTTACGGACCCATCCCAGTTTGATCCGCATTGGATTCATGCCTCAAGATCCCGTTTATTGATAGCTATCTCCGTCCTCCCTTTATGCATTCATAGAATAGTTAGAGTCGAAGGCGATCCCCTCATAGTTGTCGCTGTCTCCCAGTCCCTACTGTAGTCTTCCGTACCTGTCCTTTGTAAGTCTTCAGTACATCTTCACTTGGTCCGTATTTCTATGATAGAAAAGAAGAGTAGTTATTGATTAGAAGCATCTGTCCTTAGACTCTACGCGGCAAAGGACGCAACCAGGCCCATCTTCGTCTCCTCAATCTCGTTCAGTCCTCCGCCGCTACATCTGCTGCCGCCTCCGCTGCCGCTACTGTTGCCGCCGCCGCCGTAAAGGCCCCTGTCCCGACAAGATTCAAGGGAGGAAGGGATGCTCTTCTTGCAAGCGCTTTTATAACTCAAGTCGATCGATTTGGAAAAAGCATGGGTGTTCCTGATAACAGTCTTACCGAGATAGCCATCAACTATCTTGATGGCCCCGCAGTTCGTTGGTGTGAACTATCAAAAATAACCAATGACACCACTTGGGTCGAGTTTAAAAAGCAATTTACTTCCGAATTTCGACCAACCGATCATGAACGCTTAGTCCTTACTCAACTCCGAGAACTCAGACAGCCAGAAGGTGATGAAGTTACGAAGTACACCAACAAGTTCCGAGATTTGGCTGCCCAGCTCGACTCTCCCTCTGAAGACATGCTCCGAGAGTACTACATCACGGGCCTTGCCAAAGACACCCAAGTTCAAGTGGAGATCTCAAACCAATCTACATGGACTGAAGCAATCAAGGTTGCCGAACGAGTGGACCGCATCCTCCAAAGAGCGGCCAAACAAAAGAAACAGCCCTTCGTCCCTGTGAATCGCCCAAGCAGCAACGTCAAGTCCCTGCCCCCTACCGAGCCTATGGAAGTAGACAACATTCGACTTATCGCCAAGGCCGTAGCCCAATATCTCGGCAAGTCAACTGAAGTAAATGCCGTGCAGCAGAACCTTACCAAGCTTACCGATACCGAACGAGAAAAGCTTAGACGAATTGGTGCATGCTTTCGTTGCCGCCGTGTCGGCCATCGAGCCAGCGAGTGCCGCGCCCGCACTATCAATAGCATCGAGACTAGTACTTCCCCCACCACCGACACCGCCGAGCAGGGAAAAGTCTAAGGCGACCTGCGATCCAGACCAGCTTCGCCAAACTCCCCCTATTGCCCGTCCCCCTGGAGACACAGGGCATTTCACAAAGCTCTCTGAATAAAGTTGTTTTTTCATCCCATTCAGAAGCAAAAAGTGAGCTTACCCTGCGCGACACCCCCTCAAACAAACACCCCTCCTCCACCCTCTCTGTTCCCATCATCTCATCGTACCATTTCATGTCCTCCTTCACCCTCTATCCTTCCCCCTGCCTTCCCAGAAACCCTCGCTTCAACGCATCCACCAACCAAGAAACAACCTAGGCAACTCAAGCTGCACACATTCGCTACAAAATACAAGAATGAGCGCACTCTGTTGACCTTTATTTGCGCCGTGAACAGTCGTCCAGCCAAGATCCTCATTGATGGTGGAGCTGAAGGGGATGTAATCAGCTCTTACTTTTGCAAAGCGAACAACGTCCCACTCCAAGAAGGTGTTTCCATCCCTGTTGTATTGCCAAATGGTTCACGGACTCTTTGCAACTCCACTGCTTCGATCACAGTCGAACGAGGTGACTATAAAGAATGCCTTTCAGCCCTGGTATACCCTCTCGACAAATATGATCTTATTTTGGGAAAACCGTGGTTGACTCGCATCAATCCTCGTGTCAACTGGCAATCGAATGACCTTCACTTTGAACACAATGGCTCTGCTATTCATTGGACATGCCGTGGCTTCCAATCTAGTCGATCCGATATTCTACTATCTGCTATCCGTTTCGCCACCGTTATTGCATCTGATCCTGAATGCTCTATCTTCATGGTCAAGGTCCGCACCGATCCACCTAAACCACCGCCCTCACCACTTCAAGAGCCAGTCAGAAAAATTGTAGAAGATGAATATCCTGACGTGTTCCCATTGGAATTGCCAGACGGACTCCCGCCCGATAGAGAAGACAGCATGCGAATTGAAATTGACCCACACGCCGATCCTCCTGTGAGACCAGTTATACGTCTCTCTATCGCTGAACTTGATGAGCTCCGGAAACAATTGGGGGTGCTACTGAAAAAAGGATTCATCTCACCAAGTACATCGCCATTTGGAGCACCAGTAATTTTTGTCAAGAAAAAAGAAGGCGATCTCCGGATGTGTGTCGACTACCGCGGGCTGAACAGGATCACGAAAAAGAACAGGCACCCACTACCCAGAATTGATGAACTAATTGACCGATTTCGAACTGCTCGTTGTTTCACAAAGCTAGACTTAATGTCTGGATACCACCAGATGCCTATCCATCCAGATGACAGACACAAGACTGCATTTAGAACAAGATATGGCCACTACGAATTTAATGTCGTACCCTTTGGTCTCACGAATGCCCCTGCCGCCTTCTCAGCCATGATGCGTAAAGCATTAGAGCCATTGCTGGATGTGTGCTTAGTCGTTTATTTGGATGACATCCTGATATACTCGGACAACGAAGAACAACACTTGGATCACTTGCGACAAGTCTTGGAACTCCTCCGCAAAAACAAGCTCTATGCCAAGCGTTCGAAGTGTTCATTCATGCAGGAAGAGACAGAGTTCCTTGGCCATGTCATTTCAAAGGATGGGTTAAAGACCAACGCTGGCCTCGTCAAAGCTATCCGAGAATGGCCAACCCCGACTAGCCAACACCATGTGATGCAGTTTTTGGGTCTTGCCCAGTTTTACCACCAGTATATTGACCACTTTGCTGATATCGCCCTCCCTCTTACTGCTCTGCTAGGTTCAACTGCGAGGTTTGAATGGAACAAAGAACAACAGGCAGCATTTGATTCTCTGAAACGTGCTGTCACCAGCGCCCCTGTCCTCCGTATTTTTGATCCTGCTTTTGCCACCGCTGTTGAAGCAGACGCCTCTGGTTTCGCAGTTGGCGCTGTTTTATTTCAGACAGATCACCACGGCACATCAAGACCAGTCGCCTTCACCTCGCGAAAGTTGAACCCAGCAGAGAGAAACTACCCTACACACGAGCAAGAAATGCTGGCTGTCGTGCACGCCCTAAAAACATGGAGGTACTATCTGGACGGCTCTCATTTTATTGTGTACACGGACCACGCAACACTGCAACATTTTCCTACCCAGCCAAACCTTACTCGACGGCAAGCACGATGGATGGAACTACTGCAAGAATATGACTTTACCTTCAAATACAAAGCCGGCAAAGACAACATTGTCCCTGATGCTCTCTCCAGGAGACCTGATCACAAGGAACAAGACACTACCCAGATCAACTCCATGAAGACCAGAGCAGTACAGCTTGACCCAGGTTTACGGCAGCGCCTGATAGAGAGTTATCCCACAGACCCTGCTCTTGGGCCACTCTATGAAAGCTGCCGGGAGGGAAGTCCAAACAAACGTAATTTTATCTTTGATGACCTGCTTTGGATCAACCATGATGAAAAGATCTTGCTCTGCATACCGAAAGGAGCTAACATCCAAGCCGATCTACTCCATGACGCTCATGACGCACCTCTTTCAGGACACCTTGGGTTCGACAAGACGTATGACCTATTGCGAAGATCATTCTACTGGCCCCGAATGGCAAGAGACGCCAAACGCTATGTGACCTCCTGTGACGCCTGCCAACGGAATAAGCCCTCGCTCAAAGCTCCCGCTGGACTGTTTACGCCTCTAGCAATCCCTAGCCAAAAATGGGACACTGTCTCGATGGACTTTATTGTCAAACTCCCTAAAACGGCTCGGGGTTTCGATGCGATTACTGTCTTTGTGGATAAACTTTCCAAGCAAGTCCACTTCTGCCCCTCGAAAACCACAGACACCGCCGCCGACGTCGCTCGAATATTTTTCAATGAAGTCTTCCGGCACCATGGTATGCCCAAGAATATTGTCTCCGACAGGGACTCCAGATTCACGGGCAAGTTTTGGACAGCCCTTATGAAGTTGATGGGCACCAAACTCAACATGTCAACGGCGTTCCACCCACAGTCAGATGGGCAAACAGAAAGGGCCAACCGTACCTTGGAGGAGATGCTGCGACCACTTGTCTCATACGAACAGAATGATTGGGACCTCTTCCTTCCTGCCGTGGAGTTTGCATACAATAATTCAAAGAACGCCTCCACTGGATACTCACCATTCTTTCTGAACTATGGTCACAACCCACACGTCCCTTCTTCTCTTGTGACCCCTCCGTCCTCTGATGTCCCAGCAGTGGATGATTTTGTTGCAAGACAGTCCTCTTTTTCCTTTCAAGAGCAAAAGATGCCATCCTGGAGGCTCAAGGGCGACAAAAGAAACATGCAGACCAATCGCGCCGTCCAGCAACCTTCGAAGTAGGAGACATGGTCATGCTCAAAAGTGAACATATCCGATTGGCAGCCCACTCCAACAGGCCCTCAAGAAAGCTGGGACCCGTCAATGCTGGACCCTTCAAGATCATCGAGAAAGTGCATGAAAATGCATACAAGTTGGAATTGCCTCCTCAGATGAAGCTACACCCTGTCTTCAACGCTGACTTGCTGATCCAACATCAAGAGTCTCCAGAAGAATTCAGTGATAGAGTGCCAGCAGGGCCCCCACCTGAAATCATTGGAGAAGAAGAGTACGAGATTGAAAAGATCTTGGATGTCAAGAAGGCTGGACGAGGATTCAAGTACCTTGTGTTATGGAAAGGCTACCCCCATGAAGAAGCACAATGGATATCAAAAACAGCTCTCAAGAATGCACCAGAAGTACTCACCGAGTTTGAAGCCCAACGGAAAACGACTTAGATATTTTTTTTTTTTTTTCAGGATGAAATAGGACAGCCACAGTGCTGCGCCTACCTCTGTACAACATAGTGGCGCGCCACTATCCGCGCCCCCAAATAGTCCCTCAACCTGTATAAATACCCTTCCCTCACTATCCTTAATAAAGCAGACTTACTCCGACTTCCACGATCGCCTTTTCTGGTGCAGTAGACCTTTGTAGTCGGAACCACATAAGTACGCAAAGTAGATCTTCTCTACGAATCAACATGAGGAATGACTCATGAACTGAGGAGTAAATGCGGAATGATTCCATCTAAAAAAATCATTGATCGAATTTTGGATGCACTTTAAGTCTGTGATACCTTCTTTGGGATGTTCAATAAATGATAAAAAAAAAAGTCAACACATCTACGCCCAATGCAATAAGGATAGGATTTTATTTTCGAGTTTTTCTCGAGGGTTCATGAATGAAAAACGACGTTTTAATGGATAAAAGTGATTCATTTTCAAAGGAGCATTTGGTCATTCACTTTGATGAGGACATGGGGTCGATTCAGAAGGGGCATCTTAAGAGATTTTCCTTATTTGGGCATCGATACCTTTTTAGGCTGTGTCAGTTACGTGCGTCATTATATAGATTGGTTTGAGATCTCCACTTGAACTTGGGTGTCATTAGCAAGGCCCGTGATGTAGTACTATCGGAGCATGTATTCAGAGGGAGAGTCGAGCTGGGCAGCCAAATCTCGGAACTTGTTGTTGTACTTCATAGCTTCTTCACCTTCTGGCTGTCTGAGTTCTCAGAGTTGAGAAAGGACTAAGCGTTCATGATCGGTTGGTCGAAATTCGGAAGTAAATTGCTTTTTAAACTCGACCCAAGTGGTGTCATTGGTTATTTTTGATAGTTCACACCAACGAACTGCGGGGCCATCAAGATAGTTGATGGCTATCTCGGTAAGACTGTTATCAGGAACACCCATGCTTTTTCCAAATCGATCGACTTGAGTTATAAAAGCGCTTGCAAGAAGAGCATCCCTTCCTCCCTTGAATCTTGTCGGGACAGGGGCCTTTACGGCGGCGGCGGCAACAGTAGCGGCAGCGGAGGCGGCAGCAGATGTAGCGGCGGAGGACTGAACGAGATTGAGGAGACGAAGATGGGCCTGGTTGCGTCCTTCCTCTGAGGATAGGTTAAGGCCGGCGAGGCCATCAATGAGTTGATCGATGGTCGACATAGGGAATCAATGGAAGTGGAAGGCAGAGAGAAAAAAATAAATCAGGGGGTCAAAGTGTCTGAGGGGAATAATCTTGGGGGTGCGGGGAGTCTGGGTCGGTGGAGTCGAGGAAACCTTTGCTGCCAATGCAATAGAAAAGGCGATCGTGGAAGTCGGAGGAAGTCCGCTTTATTAAGGATAGTGGGGGAAGGGTATTAAACAGGTTGAGGGACTATTTGGGGGCGCGGATAGTGGCGTGCCACTATGTTGTACAGAGGTAGGCGCAGCAATGTGGCTGTCCTATTTCAAGTGACATGGTGACAAGGAATGATATGATCCATAAATGTCAATAACTGACACTGGGACCAAGGGAAAATGGGGGAAAGAGGTGGGAGAATAGATTTTAATTTTGTATGCTGGTTTCTGGCGGGGGAGAAGGGAACTTTATATGCTAGATGATTGGGCTGTGTTGCAGTGAGTCATGCTGACTAACTACTGCGGGTGGCTTCTGAGGTGGCGAACAACAGTCAATCTCATTCAACCCTTGAGTCCTGGTACGAAGTGGTTGTTGTGACAGCAATGTTCGGCAACATCGCGATAAGCGGCCTCTAACTCGAGTTGAGATGGAGCAGGAGGTGGAGGTGTAGGTGGAGATGGAGGTGGGGGTGGCGGTGATAGAGGAAAGAAGAGAGTTGAGATGGAGGAAAGAATAGAGTTGATTCTGATTTGCTGTTCCTCTAAAAGGGAAGAGATAATGCTAAGGATTTCGTAATGAGCCGACGTTCTGGGGAGTAAGACACGAAAAAGGAGTGGAAAAAAAACTAAGAATAATTGTGAAGATGATAAGGACAAGTGTGAAAAGAAAGTAGGGCCTCGTTGGGGCCAGTGATAAAGTAAGAGAAAGTTAGGGCCGGGAACGAGAAAAGAGATAGAAATAAAAAATGCTACCAAAGGGTTGCTTCAAGGAGTCAACAATGGAGTGAGAGCTTAGGGATTGGTGACAAGAGGTAGTGAATCATGATACCTTTACTAACGTCAAGCAAAGAAAGGAGGACCTTCAAGGGTAAAGGGGTGGAAGACGATATGATACTGTGACTACTACCAAATACGATTCCATAGGCGCATTGATGATTGGATCAAAACTGGCTCAGGATAAGGTTAATTTATTATCATTATTTTGATTATTTCTTCATATATTTAACTCCAGATGGTAGGCATTCAGAACTCCTTGGTTCCTCAATGAGGGATTAATCGGTATATGTTTACTAAACAAGCTGCTTTAATTGTCTACAACTTATAAAGAAAATTAGTGAGAAAAACCTCAGTCAGCATATAACTCTCGCAGATATCTAATCTAACAAATAAGGGAGTGGCAGGAAAAGATGATCTTTATTGGTGGTAGGTGAAGGGACTATTTATACATGTGAGTGAGGTGGACCTTTTAAGTTATAGGGGTGGGAGTGGACATGACCTCAAAGGTTAAAGGGGTGGGTGCTGATGGTCGATACTGTGACACCTTCCCCCATTAAGTGAAGCAGGTCGTGATCCTTACAGTACTGTCTAAGGGTGTCTTCACAATGTGAAAGATTTTTGAGAGGCTCCCAGGTGGCATCTGAAGCAGCATCGTACCCGACCCATTTGACAAAAAAAAACTTGTCTTTTTCGTTTTGGGTGTCGTCCCTGTGCGCTAAGATAGCCTCTACTTCATGTTCCTCATTACCCTCAATGATATCGGGTTCTGGAGGAGGTGAAGACCGGCGGCCAAGCGACTCTGGAGATGGAACAAACGGTTTAAAACGGTCGACATGAAATACGTCATGTTTTTCAATGTAGGGGGGTAGCTCGACCTTGAAGGGGACCGGGCTTCGTTGTTCGAGGAGTGTGAACGGGCCAAAGTATCGAGCCTGTAGTGATGCAGCTGGTCGGCTAGAGTCATACGCAGTTGTGATGTTTTCCGTACTGAGCAGGACTTGGTCCCCCACTTTGAATGAGTGTGGCCTCCGGTGAGCATCAGCATTCTTGATTTGCTGATTCTGAGCCGAGAGAAGGCTGTCTTGTGCCAGAGATAATGAGGTCTTCTGCAAGGCAACAAATTTGTCCATGTCTGTGGGACAAGCTTCTTCAGGGGCCCGAGGAGGAAGCAGGAACCCGTGGATGGAATCCATGATTGAGAAAAAAAATGGGGAGACTCCTGTGGATGAATTGACGGCATTGTTGTATGCGAATTCTGCAGCAGGGAGGTATAGGTCCCAGTCATCCTGTTTGTGGTTCACTAGACTCCGAAGAACTGACTTAAGAGTTTGAATGGCTCGTTCGGATTGACCATCTGTCTGCGGATGAAATGCTGAGGACATGGCAAGCTTCGTTCCTAGTCGCTCGTGGAGGCGCTTCCAAAAGGAACTAGTGAACTTGCTATCCCGGTCGGAGACAATCGTGGAGGGCAACCCATGGAGGCGAAAAGACATTTGCAAAGAAACAATTGGCAACGTCCTTTGCTGAATCTGTAGTCCGACTAGGGGCAAAATGGACCTGTTTCGACAATTTGTCTACGAAGACAGTGATTGCATCGAATTTGCGTGCTGTTTGTGGTAGTTTTACCACGAAATCCATTGATACTGTGTCCCAACGTTGTTCTGGAATGGCTAAAGGTTGAAGAAGTCCAGCTGGAAGGCGGCGGACTGCTTTGTTACGTTGGCAGCTCGAGCAGGATTCGACATACCGTCGGACATCATTTGACATCTTAGGCCAATAGGCAAACCGCCGTAAGGTGGCGTATGTCTTGTCAAAGCCGAAGTGGCCTGATATTGCAGCATCATGAACCTCGTGGAGTAGGATTAAACGCAGAGTGGACGACTTCGGGACGCAGAGTAATAGGTCACCCTTGCGCTCGACATACAATAGACCGTCCTGCAAAAAGTAGTGTGGTGGTGGTTGGCCTTGAAGACACCTCTCATAGACGGGAGCAAGACCAGGGGTCATCAGCATACCCCTCTATAACGTGCTGTCTCCAACTTGTATCCGTCTGAAGGCTGAAAGAGTTGATGGACATAGGGACAGGATCTGGTTCAAGTTTATCAGGTTCGCGGTGGTCCGGACGACGAGAGAGCATCTGGTACGATGTCCTCAATTCCCCGCTTGAACTTGAACTCGAAATCATACTCTTGGAGGGAGTTCCATCCATCTCGCCTGGCGCCTTGTCAGTTTGGGCTGGGTTGGAAAGTGTCTCAGCGTATCGTGATCGGTATATACAATAAAGTGTGAACCGTCTAAGTAAAAGCGCCATGTTTTGAGGGCGTGGACAACAGCCAGGAGTTCCTGTTCATGGGTAGGGTAGTTCCGTTCAGCTGGGTTTAGTTTGCGGGATGTAAATGCGACAGGTCTGGATGATCCGTCGGCGTCTGTTTGGAAAAAAACAGCACCTATGGCAAATCCAGAGGCATCAGTCTCCACTGTGGACGGCAGATCGGGGTCAAAGATTCGTAGGACTGGAGCGGAGCTGATTGCAGATTTGAGGCTAAGGAATGCTTGTTCGCTGTTTTCATCCCATACGAACTGATGGTTTTCGCCAAGGAGGGAGGTGAGGGGAAGTGCGATGTCGGCAAAATTCTTGATATATTGGTGATAAAATTGCGCAAGACCAAGAAATTGCTGAACGTCGCGTTGTTTCTCCGGTCGTGGCCATTCACGGATCGCTTTAACAAGCCCCTGCATTGGTGTGAACGCCATCTTTGGTTATTACATGGCCGAGAAACTCCGTTTCTTCTTTCATGAAAGAGCACTTGCTCAGCTTGGCGTACAGTCCATGTTTTCGGAGGAGGGCAAGGACACTTCGAATATGGCGGAGATGCTCGGTCTTGGTTTTTGAATAAATCAAGATATCGTCGAGGTAGACGACAACCCACTTGTCCAGAACAGGATCGAGTACTTTCAGCATCATATTGGAAAAAAGGAAGCCGGTGCATTTGTGAGGCCAAATGGAACCACATTAAACTCAAAATGACCGTATCTGCAGCGAAAAGCGGTCTTGTGCGTGTGTGGTCCATAGATGCGCTGTTGGTGGTAACCCGAAATGAGGTCAAAAAGCTTGGTAAAGTAGCGAGCGCCACGGAATCTGTCAATAAGCTCGTCTATTCTGGGCAGCGGGTGGCGATTCTTCCTTGTGATACTGTTGAGAGCACGATAATCGACGCACATTCGGAGAGTGCCATCAGCCTTCTTGACGAATAAAACAGGGGCACCATACGGAGACGTGCTTGGTTTGATGAACTTTTTGGAGAGTAGGTCGTCCAGTTGTTTCTTTAGCTCGTCAAGTTCAGCAACAGATAGTCGAATGACGGGGCGGAAGGGGGGGGTCTGCTGCTGGGTCAGTGTCGATACGCATAGCATCACCTCGGTCGGGGGGGAAGGCCTGATGGGAGGGTAGGGGGGAAAATGTCTGGGAATTCGTCAAAACAATTGAGTGGATGTCGGGGTGTAAGGGAGGGGGTTGGGGAGGAGTCGGAGGGAGGGAGGAGAAGAGGGAGAGGAGGAAGGGGCAGAGGAAGGAGAGGAGGAGGGGCAGAGGAAAGGGAGGAAGGAGGGATGAAGGAGTGGAGGAGGGAGTGGAAGAGTGATTTGTTTGATCTGTGCTATCCTCATCGAGAGACCGAATAAGGGCTAAGTAGATCTCGCTTCCGATGTCTGTTGCCTCAGTGAAGAAATGTACGTGAGTGAGGAGAAGTCCCCGAGTGCGAGATGAGATAGATGACGATTTGAAACCAGTGCATTCCCAATCGATGGTGAGGCCGTTGTGTTGGAACCGTAGATTGTTTGTCCGCCAGTTGATGAGTGGGTTGATCTCAGCAAAGCCAAGGCTTGCCAAGAATAAGGTCATATTTGTGGAGGAGAGGGCAGAGACGATAGATAGGGGTAAGGGTGGTGGAGTATTGGTGTCGTTGTAGGGAGATGTTGGATTTGAGTGCTGCAAAAGATTGGGAGCCATTTGGGAGGATGATAGGGATAGGGGAGATGCAAGTGTAGGGATTGAATGTTTTTTGATGAAAGACTCGCTGACCACATTGCCTTGGGCTCCGCCGTCGATGAGGACCCGCGCTGGATGGCCGTCAACATTGCAAATAAATGTAAGGAGTGTCGACTTTGCCTTCTCCACTGTGAAAGTAGAGACTCCAATGCCTTTTTACGTAGGCGGCGAATCTTGCTTTTAGATAGAACTGAGGTAGAGCAGGGTTCGGAGATTGAGGATGATGGGGATGAACTGAATGCAGGGTAGGTGTTATCGTCCAATCCTGTCTCAGGGTTGAGTAGGGCAAGGGGAGAGTATAGTCATAGGCGGTGGAGTGAGGTAAATGATTGTGGGAAGGCGAACATGATGATGGAGAAGTATGTATTTTATCTGAAATAGCGATCGGTTTAATGGAAGTGACAGAAAACTTTTCAGAGGAAATAATATTTCTCCCATGGTCCAGAAGATCGGAGGAGGGAGTAGCAGCAACAAGAGTCTGGACCTTTTCTAGTTGCTGTTGGCTTTTCCCGACTGAGGTGGGGAAGGGGGAGTGGCTGTTTGCTGCGCCTGGGGGAGGGAGTGGTTTCAATGTTGTTGAATTGTCGGGAGGGTTTCGCAGAAGGGGGAAAGGTGCGGCATTTGTCCGCCATGTGGCCTATTTTGCGACATTTGAAGCATCCCCTGTTCGCCTTGAGGTATTCGCGTTCCTCGTTGGTGAGCTTAGCTGGGCGAGGGACGCTGCCTCGGTTATTCGAAAAGGTTTGACAAATAATTGACTTGGGCAGAGAGATTATTGATCATCATCTGCATAGAGTCAATGTCCATGGCGTTAGGGTCCTTGACAGGGGTGGTCTTGGAGGTAAGGCCCTCAGGGAAGAGGATGGCATGCACGTTTGTAGCCTGTTGGATGGCCACATCCAAAGATTTGGGCTCACGAAGGCGAACCTCTTTGCTAGTATCATAGTGTAGGCCTTTCATGTACCAGTGTAAGGCAGTTTCGTCGTCGAGTGTAGGGACGCGTCGTCTCAAGCGGCGGAATTCGTGAGTGTAGGCAGCAATGGTTCGTTTGCCTTGTTTCAGACCTTCGAGGGCCTCACGAGCGGCGGTCTTTGCATTAGGAGGAGTGTGGAAATCAAGGAATGCCTCTCGAAATTTTATCCATGGGCAGGTGATGTTGAGACCGCATGTTCTCCACCAGGATTTAGCGTCTCCAGTAAGGTTTAAGGCTGTATACTGCACCCAGTCGCATTCGTTGAGCTTGACGACCTGGTAATACCCTCCTGGTTGTCGATGAAGTTGTTGCAGGCGTCCGCGTCGATGTCCCCAGAGTAGGGGGCGGGGGTTTGAGGTTTGAGGATTTTATGCAAGGTACGCGCAACGTCGCGGTGAGCAGCCTCAATTTCAAGCTGGGATGGGGCGGGGGGATCAGAGGGGGTGGTGATGGACGAGAGCAGAGAGCTGATCCTGTTTCTTTCCTCCTCTGGGAGGGAGGCGACGATGCTGAGGATTTCGTGCTGGGCCGACATGTTGGAAATAGGGGAAACAGAATAGGGGTGAGAAAAGAGAGAGGAAAAAAGGAAAAAGGGGGAGGGCGGGAGGGTCAAAAAAGGGGTGGGGGAAAAAAAAAGAGGGGAGGGGTTCCAGGAACCGAGTGGAAAGGAAAAGAGGGGGAAGAGTGAAAGTGAAGTGAATAAAAAAGTTCTGCCAGGGAGCTGCCCTAACGAGTGGAGGGAAAGATAATAGTCAGGGTAGAAGAGGCAGTGAATCGAGGTACCTTTGCTAACATCTAACAAATAAGGGAGTGGCAGGAAAAGATGATCTTTATTGGTGGTAGGTGAAGGGACTATTTATACATGTGAGTGAGGTGGACCTTTTAAGTTATAGGGGTGGGAGTGGACATGACCTCAAAGGTTAAAGGGGTGGGTGCTGATGGTCGATACTGTGACATCTAATATGAATTTCAAAATCCAATAGACAAAAAATAGATGTCATCGTTATCCTGAAAGTTTCGTTTAACATGACTTCAGAAATATCAATTTTGAAATTGAAAAATATGGATGACAGTCTGGTAAAATTTAATGTAAAATAGACAAAATAAATAAGCTCAAAATATCATGAAATGCAATATTAAATACTTAAACTAATTGTTATGTTCGGAAATAAATTCATGTCTATAAAATCTAATTATTGGTTAGAATGCTCTGGATTCTTAAGAAAAATATATCGGAAAACTGAAATGATCAAAAATTATTGTTAGAAAAAGAAACCTAATCTATGTCTAACCACATAAAATTATACTGGGTGTAAATATTTAAGGCATCAATAGGTTTGATAGGCATAAGATGATAAGGCAATAACACATAAAATATTTCAATATATGGTAGAGCCCTTTAATTCAAAGTTCAATAATTTTTATTGTATAATATTGAAAGGGATATCAATAGTTGTTGCCACAATCATCAGCTGGATGACTTAAGAAATCTATGATATTTCAAAATAAAGAAATTAAAAACTTGAGTAAAATTCAACTAACCTATTAAATTCATATATAATATATAAATTAAACCCTAGTGATAATGTTCAAATACAATTATAAATTATTAACACAATTAACTTTGACCAAATTAGGCTACTGTTATTAAGTAAAATATCATATCAAATTAAATGTTATCTGAAAAATGCTACAGACATATTAATTATTGATAATTAAATTATAGAAAATAATTGTGAAAGACTAGAAAAAAGATATGATATTGCCATAAAAATTCAATAATTGCAAAAATGGCTAAATTCTGTAATTGTTAACAAGTAGAGTGCCCGCGGCTTCGCCACGGGCACTCGACTCTCGCCTTTGGTAGTCTTTCCTTTCCTTCTTTCAAAGTTTTTTTTTTTTTTTTTTTTATTTTTTTAGCTGCAAGAGTGATGTGAATGAGCTTACCGTGAGGAAACGCCTCGATAGGGATGACCGTGGTAGTCAAAGGCGAAGAGCAAAGGGAAAGTGTGAGTCGGTGAGAAAAAGACATGCCTGGACACTTAGTCTCAGGGACGCTGAGTATTTACTCTGTTTCCTGTCCCACAGGAGGCTATATCTACAGTGGGCGCCAAAATGGTTTCAATAATTCTCAAATTTTCATATTTTAGCAATTTTCTACCCATCGAGAATATGTAAATGCACCTTGTTGCTTAGATTGAAAACAATACCCAGAATGCCTTGTTCACGACAGTGTAAACAGATTTTCAATATGTTGTCAGAAAGGCGTGCTATGAGGTAAATTGTTGAAGCTAGATATTGGAACCATTTCGCCACTTGGGCACGCCATTTATATTTATTGCTATTTCATCTCTTTTTTCACAATCGTTTGTCTTATATCTACAGTCAGTCAGAGAGATTAAAAGAAGATGAATAGATCTTGACAAGTTTGATATAAAATACGGGTGCAATCGCTCGAAAATGGTCGATATTCCTCCATCATGAAAAAACGAAAGAAGACACTCAAAACTCTATCATAAGCCAGCTAAAAGCAGGCTACTCCGTCAAGAATGTCGCTAGACGATTATCAGTCAGCCCTGCTTCTGTTTCAAGGATCCGAACCAAGCATTTACCTACTCTACAAAGGCAACCAACAGGAAGACCAAGAATTCTCTCGGCTCGCTCCAAGAATGATCTCAACAGAAAGTTACTTTCCGGCATGTTGAAGACTGGCAAGCAGGTCCACAAGAGCCTCAATGGTGAAGGGACAGTTATCTCGTACAGATCAGTCCTTCGCAACCTCAGGGAGATCGGCTTTCAAGCGAAGAAAAAAAGTCAAAAAGCCTTTCCTTAGTAAGCGACACAAGCAAGCGCGGTTGGAGTGGGCAAGAGGTCATAAAAATTGGACCATCGATGACTGGAAGCGAGTGGTATTCTCAGATGAAACAAAGATAAACATCTGGAACTCGGACGGGATACAATATTACTGGGCTAAGCCAGGCGATCCGGTTCAACCATTTCATCTTCAACCTACTGTCAAGCATGGAGGTGGATCCTTGATGTTCTGGGGGCTGTATGACGTCCAAGGGACTTGGCTATGGCTGTCAGATCTATGAAGGAACTATGAAAAAGGAGGATTACATCAATATTCTCGACACAACATTGAAAGAAAGTCTCGAGTATTATGATCTCGGAAAAAAATGACTTCATTTTTCAGCACGACAACGACCCCAAACACAAAGCCAAAGCAACAACCAAGTACCTGGAGGATCAGGATATTGAGGTTCTTCGATGGCCTGCACAATCAGCAGATTTAAATCCAATCGAGCATGTTTGGGACAAGCTGAAGGTTCAGATTGGTCAACGAGAGAAGCGGCCTACGAGTGTTCATGAATTGTGGGATATGGTGCTGGAGGAATGGGAGCTGATACCACAGGATATGATTGACAAGCTCTATGAGTCGATGCCACGAAGAGTAGAGGCCGTGTTGAAAGCGAAAGGGGAATACGAGGTATTGAAGAATTTTCCCGGACTAGTGGCAAAATGGTTTCTATGAGACGACAACATTGGAGGCGGCATAGCTCGCTCATGTGAAGTGATAAAGGCCCGCTTTCTTATTTCTCGGGTCCACCATTGATAAGACTTTCCTTTCTATTAGAATTGAATATGAAAGAGAAAGAAAGAATAAACGAGAAAATTAGAAAAAGCGAAATTTCTGAAAACATTGAAACCATTTTGGCGCCAACTGTAATGTAGCTGCTGTGATGTGCACGTGCCAAGGGCCCTGCTCCTCTGATATGGGTCTCCCACCATAGATCCCAAGTCGAACTGCAAGATTAAATGAAGCAGACAGTGGGTGACTGGGTGTACTTTACTAATGCTCCACCGAATCCTTGCCCCTATCCTCTCTATCTCCTAGACACACGCTCAAGCTCTCTCTCTCTCTCTCTCTCTCTCTCTCTCTCTCTCTTTTTTTTTTTTTTTTTTTTTTTTTTTTTTTCTTCTTATTCTTTCTCTCACTCTTTCTTTCACTACCTTTCTCTTTCTTTCTTTCTCTCTCTCTCTCTCTATCGTAGCATTCCTTTTTATTCTCATTCTAACTTTCTGAAGGGACGTGGAGGGGGGAAGGCAACAAAGCCGGGTGTAATGGGGATAAAGAGTCGGAGCAGGCGTACTATAGACTATCGCATCTTATCTCTGTCTGTCTGTCTATTTTTTTTTTTTTTTTTTTTTTTTTAATATTTCCCTTCATTGTTGTAAGAATTGTCGCGGAGAATGACCTGATGTTCTTCCTCATATTCTTGGTCATATTCAAAGTCTTCGCGTAGAGCATCCTCGTCAAATTGGGAGTCTACTCCAAAGTAATACTCTCATTCGACCCTCCGTACACCATTTTATCTTTTTGCAAGAGCATAGAGATGTGTCGGAAAGGCAATGGATACATGTCGTTCATGAGAAGCAATGACATTGATATACTGAAGCGTCTTCAGGTATTTCAAAACCGACCAGGTCCTCATGGTTTACAAAGGGGATATCTTTGTACTCAAATGGTTCCAACCAACTGGAAAGCTCTTTTAATTGAAAAATATGTACATATTTAGGTATATTTGGCTGACTGAGCCTATTACCACTCCTTCTTCATCACGGGTAGAAATGGTGATGGAGCAAAGTCTTTCAAGCTTTGATGGTTGAATGTTATTGTCTGCTGATCTAGGATCAGGAGGAGAAGGGGACTGCAAGTCCGAGAAAAAGGGGGACAATACTGACGTCGACCACTTCGAAAAGTTGCAATATAGTTTCTATTTCTGTTGGATCTAGAAGGACAGGCTGGCCATCGCAGCGTGGGCATCGCGAGTTCTCCTGGCTGGAGTGATTTTGCTTGAGGCATCCTTCGCAGATCAAACCTTAGCTGATTGAACCAAGGATAAAAAAAAAAGGGACATATCTTTGAGGTGAGGAAAGAGAGAGGGAAATAGGATGGTGGAGAGGAGAACAGAAGGCAAGGACAGTGTGAAAGGGCATACTCTGTCTCATATCGCTCTTTATATGCTCCTCTGTTTTGAGTAGCATGAAGCGATGAAGGGGAGAAGGCGGTGGAGACAAAAGTGAAGTAGTGGACACAGAAAGTATAAGTACAATAGGAGAGATTAGGCTTAATAGTGTGTTGTTTAATCTCCTTTTCTCTTTTTCACTCTTTCTTGAAGTCTCTCTCTCTGTGTGTGTGGGTGTGAAGGTAATTAAACCTCACATTTAGTTGGTTTTACTCGAGATGTTTGAGTCATCTCATAGTCAAACTGGGGCAATTATTGCAAAGACACAGGGCAAATAGTGTTGCTTCATACTCCAGTTGTTAATATCTCTGTAAATGTGCAATGTGCGTGGGAAGACGTGAAAGAAAAAGACAGTGTTGCGTGGGAAAAAAAAAGAAAAGGAGAGAAAGGTGTCTGTATGATAGGGATGCAATATCACTTTTACCCCTACTCTATCCAGGTTGGGCTCTATCTTGAAGAAGACCATGGAGCCATTAGTTACTGCTGAATCTGTCGTACACAGGAATGTAGATTCTTCACAGAGATACTTCCGAGTATGAGTTGGTTCGCAGATCAGTGAGCTTGTGTATGGATACTCGAATGATTAAGGTGGAGCCTTTTTTTTTTTTTTTTTATTGTTTCCTATTCCTTTCGCTTTTTGAAGTAGTGTATGGAGGCCAATGCTCTCTAATCCTTGGCTCAGAAGGAGCTCCAGTAAGTTGGTTCTCATTTTAGGTGGGGATGGCACACTTTATTGAAGTGGTAATAGGGTAGTCTCCGTAATCCATAATGCTATCAACATTAGGCTTTTATGTTTCTTTTCAAACAACAATAGCTAATTCAATGGTTCACGGGAGGAAGACAATGTATTCATGTGAAAGGCAGCTTTGAATGGAAGAGAGAGATGAACAGAGAGATTGAATGAATGTGCTCGTGTGAGAGAGAGAGGGAAAGAGTGTGGGAATTGGCCATTTTTATGTTGATGACTGAAAGTCAGCAGTATCAAAGCTCCTACGCTCTCTACGCAGATGCCATCAAACCCACTGCAGCTACAACCTCTTTCATGGAGCTGCTCCCAGTCTCTCTGTTGCAACAACTCCACTTAATTGCTCTGACCACCTTTCGCCTTATACTGCAACTGCTACATCAACTGCTACATACATCTCTACAAAAAAAAAAAAAAAAAAAAAAAAAAAAAAAAAGAGCATACCTTCCCACGACTGTACCTTTGAGGGGCCATATGCATGCGCTTCCTGCAATAAAATAGAAGCAAAGAAAGCAAACTTATCGAGATCAGTGGTAAGCACACGCAAGGAAGACGTTGAAATGAACTACGGTCAAAATGGTTCAGTTGATAATGAAATGGAGACCATACACCTCTTGGGTCTCCTAGATGCCTCTCTCTCTCATATGCACTTGCCTTATTTCTGTTATCAATGCGCAGGAAGAATAGCTGGTGCTTTTTCTATTTCTTGAATAAAAGAAAAACAAAAAGAAAAGAAGCTTGGCTCAAGACAGTGAACGCATGAGGATAAAAAAAGAGTAGAGACGAAAGGAAACACAGAGAGACAAACATCGTGTACAGTAGGTTCTTACGGGCATGGTTGCTGGCGACTACGGGAAAGAGGAAAAAAATTAGGGCTTTTGCTGAAACGATGGATGGCGAGCAATGCTGGAATGTATAATGCTAAGGTGAATGAGGATGGCGAGGGACGGCTGTGGGAAATGAGGGTAGGTTGTTGAGAGGAGGAGGAGGGGAGGGAAGCAGGAGAGGATAAGAAAGAGGAGGAGGAGGAGTTTAGAGCTGGAGGATGGAAGAAAGAAAGAAAGGTGGAGTGTGTTCAAGGAAGGGAAAGGAGTGCTATAAAAAAAAAAAAAAAAAAAAAAGGGGCGTACCTCACATGGTGTACCATGACCTGTCACAGAATACAGTGCATTCTGTGCTCAGCCAGAAGACTGCTCGTGGGAAGATTTCTGACGCACATGGACTGGAGTTTCCTCATTTAGACAGATCCTCTCGACCTTTTGTGCTTTTGCAAGGCTATGATGGCATGCGATGCATGGCCCTCTTTTGCTGAGGAGCAAGAACATAATCTACAGAATGAGATAAGCAGGTCTTTTCTCAAGAAACGATGCCAGCGTACATGAGTCCAGGGCAAGAGAGAGTTGAGCCTTGTCTATGATCCTTTAGTAGGTTTCTGAGTAATCAGATTAGAGATGTTTGAGAGGACCCGACTACTCGGTGAAGGAACTCTTTGTAAGTCTGTGATACCTTCTTTGGGATGTTCAATAAATGATAAAAAAAAAAGTCTACCCATCTACGCCCTATGCAATAAGGATAGGATTCTATTTTCGAGTTTTTCTCGAGGGTTCATGAATGAAAAACGACCTTTTAATGGATGAAAGTGATTCATTTTCAAAGGAGCATTTGTTCATTCACTTTGATGAGGACATGGGGTCGATTCAGAAGGGGCATCTTAAGAGATTTTCCTTATTTGGGCATCGATACCTTTTTAGGCTGTGTCAGTTACGTGCGTCATTATATAGATGTGAGAAATCAAACACTTTCCAGAAGAATAATCAATTCAATTTGTCAAAAAATACGACTATAGTATATGAAAGAATTATTGGCCAATCAATATATTTAACTAGGAATCTCCTGATATATATAATTATTATATTGTCGTGCATTTCAACAATATCTACTCTAAACATTAGAAAGAAGAGAGAATCAGCCATATCGCCAATTTCACAAATCTCCTGATTTGGTAATTTTTATTTCACATATTTTGTTGTTAACTGCAAAGGTAATGAAAATGAGAATTGTAAGAGAAATTCTTCCATTAATATGACCGGGGCAACCACAAGCTTAGCAAAAAGGAAGAATGAGATTTGGATAAAAAATGATTTTCCAATATAAAGTCCTCCACTTGGATGATCAACCAAATCACGATTTAGCCTTATCACTTCCATCTCTCATCTCCCATCATAGCATCCCATCATAAGAGTTCTTTCAGATATTTGTCTGCCCTTCCTCTTGAACTCCTTTATCTAGGCATGAGAGAACATTACTTCATAGAAAAGTGGTCCCCGGTAACCTTGAGACCCTCTATTAAAGGAACATAACCATTTGAAGGACCATTTGCTCCCTTCATCATCCCTTCTCATTCCTCATTCCTTTTTTTATAGTCACTTATTTTCTCTCTCCAGCATGAAGCGCAATGCTGAATGCGGTGCAAAACTTTCAAAAGAAACCAAGGAGAATTCCTCCAAATAAAAGAGTCGATGCTACCCATCAGCTCATTCAGGGAAAATCAGTTCGACAAGTGGCAAGATCTGTTGGAATCTCCATCGGATCAGCAGTTAACATCAGCAATGAGCACAACGAAAACATTCCTCCATTCAAAAGAGGGCCTCCTTTCAAGATCCCTCCGAGGACATTGGACATGGTGGCACGTCAACTTAAATCGGGTGAAATTACAACACTCCGTGAAGGCCATCAGCTCATTCAATCGACAGATGGGGTTTCTATTGGGGTAGAGGCAGTCCATAGGAATCTCAGAAAAATAAGAGTCAAGTCACGCGTGAAGCAGAAGAGGCCATATCTGTGGCCACACCACATCAAAGCACGGTGTAAATTCGAAAAGGAGCACAAAGACTGGACAGTAGACGATTGGAAGCGTGTGATGTTCTCTTATGAGAGCATTATCAGTCGCATAGGATCCTTTGGCAGACAATTCTACTATAGCAATGTAGAACATAACCGACAGAAGACCCATAAGATACGGCGGACTCCACAGGCTGGAGGTGGGAAGATAAATGTGTGGGGGTATATCACCTATGAACGCCCCGGAGATCTAGACTGGATCGAAGGCAACCTGAATTCGGAACTCTACCTCACTGTTCTTGAGAGTCATGTTACAGAATCATTTTTATATGGAGGCATGGATCCAGAACAGTCCTTTTTCTAACAAGACAACTCCAAGATCCATACTGCAAAAATCATGAAGAGATGGTTTGCCAAGCAGAGATTTACTTTTCTTGAGAGGCCAGCCAACTCTCCTGATCTCAATATCATGGAGTAAGTCTGGAGCCACATCAAGCGCCTTCTCAACCTGTATCGCATTGACCCAGCTGATACAGACATACTCTGGGAACGTGTGGAGGGCATTTGGAGAAATCATCCGGAAGACTACCTCCACAAGCTCTATGAGAGTATGCCGAGACGAATCAAAGCAGTTCTCCAAAGCAGAGGAGGACAAACTAAATACTGAAGCATGAATCTAGAACATAATTAGCAAGTATCTGAAATGCACCTGATTGATCAATGAGCATCCATTGAGAATTCTACACTTTGCTCACTATAGCGAATCTACAGAGGCAAGCACTGAGAATAAAAAAAGAGGTGAAGGTCGTGGGAATATTGTAAGAAGTCTTGACGTGGGGTGCTATGATGGGAGATGAGAGATGGAAGAGATTAGGCAAAATCTTGATTTGGTTGATCATCCAAGTGGAGGACTTTATATGGTCTCAGGTACTCTTAGAATATATCCAAGTCGCATTCCCACAAGAAATTCCGTCATAAAATATTCATTTCCATGATGTGTATATACCTAATACACTGGTCAACGGATATTGATCGCATACCATAGTTGCAAAGTTTAATAATACAAGGTATAATAGAGTAAAAAGTAGGTTTCTTAATGTTACACACTAATATTTATTAAATCCCTCCCCCAAACCACTCTGTCTTGTTAGTAATCACTCAAATCCTTACAAAACCTCACACACAAACACATACACGAAATCTCTCTTTCTCAATCACATCAGTTTTGCTTTTTGAACAGCCTACAATTATATAGATGCCCAAATACGGAAAATACATAAAGATGCCTCGTCTGAATTGACCCCATGCCCTTATCAAGGTGAATAATTAAACGCTCCTTTGAAAATGAATATCTTTCATCCATTAAAATTTCGTTTTACATCCAAGAACCCTTATGAAAAACTCAAAAATAGACAAGTATTCTTATTGTATAGGGCGTAGCTGGGTAGAATTTTTCAATACTTAATTGAAAATCCCAAAGAGGTATCACAGACATACAAAGAGTTCCTTCACCGAGTAGTCAGGTCCTCTCAAACATCTCTTATCTGATTACTCAGATACCTACTAAAGTATCATAGAAAAGGATCAACTCTCTCTTGCCCTGGACTCATGTACACTGGCATAGTTTCTTAAAAAAAACCATCTTATTTCATTCTGTAGAGTATATTCTTGCTCCTCAGCAAATGAGGGCCATGCAATGCATGCCGTCATAGCCTTGCAAAAGTACAAAAGATCGAGTGGATCTGTCTATATGAGGATAATCCAGTCCATGTGGGTCAGAAATCTTCTCACGAGCAATCACCTGGCTGAGCAAAGAATTCACTGTATTCTGTGACATGTCATGGTACATCATGTGAGGTGTTCCCCACATATATTATTTGTTTTTTTTTTATGAACTCCTTCCCCTTCCTTAATCGCACTCCTCCAGCTCTGAACTCCTCCTCAATCTCTTTCTTATCCTCTCCTACTCCCTCTTCCCTTCAACAACCTATCCTTATTCACACAGCCGTCCCTCGCCATCCTCATACACCTTTGAGTTTACATTTCAGCATTGCTCGCCTTAAATCATTATAGCAAAGGCCTAATTTCTTTCCCGTTTTCATGTAGTCGCCTGCAACCATGCACGTAAGAACCTTCTCTATATGTGGTTGGTCACACTGTGTTTCTATTTGTTTCTACGCTAGTATTGACTTTAATTGAATACTGTCTTAAAATGAGCTTCATTCTCTATGTTTCCTTTTATTCAACAAATAGAAACAGCTCCGGATATTCAATTTGCTTATTGATAACAGAAATACGGCAATTGCATATGAGAGAGAGACATCTAGGAGACCCAAGAGGTGTATGGTCTCCATTTCATTATATACTGAGCGATTTTGAGTGTAGTTATTTGAACATGTACTCACCATTAACATCGATAAGTTAGCTTTCATTGCTTCTATTTTGTTGCAAGAAGTACATGTTTAAAGCTCCTCAAAGGTAATGACATGGGAAGGGACGTCCATTTTTTTAATATTTTTTATTTATTTTTTGTAAAGATGAGTGTAGAATTAGCCAAAGGTGGTTAGAGCTATTTTGTAGAGTATTATCAACGGAGAGACTGGGAGCAGCTCCATGAAAAAGAATAGTGCAGAACTGGGTTTGATGGCATCTCCGTAGAGAGCGTAACGGCTTTGATACTGGTGGATTTTAGTCATTATCATAAAAATATTTATTTTCCACACTCTTTTCCTCTCGTTTGCACACAATCACCCTCATTCAATCTCTTTTATTATTTTTCTTTTCGGTTCAAAGTTGCCTAGCTGCCTATCACATGAATACAATATTATCCTCCTGTGAACCATTAAATTTGCTATAATTGTTTGAAATGAAACATAAAAGCCTAATGTTAGTAGCATTATTGATTTCGGAGACTACCCTATTACCACTTCAATAAAGTGGGCCATCCCTACTTATAATGTGGAATGTTTTACTGGAGCTCCTTCTGAGCCATGGAATTGAGTGGATCTATTTTCATTTATTACTTTATACAGCAAAAGGAATAGGAAACAATAATAATATAATAGATAATATATTTATGGCTCCACCTTAATCATTCGAGTATCCATACATAAGCACACTTTGAATCAAACTATTTCATACTCGGATGAATCTCTGTGATGAATCTACTTTTCTGTTTGAGAAAGATTCGGCAGAAATTAATGTCTCCATGTGCTCCTTCAAGTTTGAGCCCAACCTGGATAGAGTAGGGTAATAGTGTTATTAAATCCATATCATTCAGACACACTACTCTCCCTATCTTTCTTTCCCACGTAACACTTTTATTTCTTAAACTTCTTCCCCCGCTCATTGCACATTACAAAAATATATTAACAACAGGAATAAGAATCAACACTAATTACCCTGTGTCTTTGCAATTGTTGCCCCAGTTTGACTAAGAAATGTCGGAATCATCTCGAGTAACCAACTAAATGTAAAGTTAAATTACCTTTAAGCCCACACAAATACACACTCACCACTCATAGAGATTGGGAGACTTCAAAAAAAGTATAGGTGATTTCACAACATTCTATTAAGCCATATCTTTCCTTTTGTACCTAAATTTTCAGTGTCCACTACTTCACTTTTGTCTCCACCGCCTTCTACCCTTCATCGCCTCATGCTACTCAAATCAGCGTAGCATTTAATGAGCGATATGATACAGAGTAGGCCCTTTCACATTGTCCTTGACTTCAGATCTCTTTTCTATCATCTTACCTCCTTCTATCTCTCCTCACTTCAAAGATATGTCTCTTATTTTTTTATTTTTTTTATTATTTCATCCAAGGTTCAATCAGCTAAGGTTTGATCTGAGAAGGATGCCTCGAGGATATGCATTCTAGCCAGCAGTATTTGCGATGAATCCGCAACAATATCCAACCTGTCCTTCTATAATGGTCAGCGTAATTGTTCGCATGTTTTCTGTTTTGCTATATCAGTTTTCCTCCCTCGCTCAGTTTAACTTATGCGATTCTCTTTTTTAAATGGTAGATTGCTTGGCTGATGGTCTCTATTTTGGCTGTATGTCAATCGATTTGAAAAAGATTTGGTCAAGATATAAACACCCTCTATTTCTTCACTCAATTCGAACACTTTATTTGAATCACTACACTTTTTGTTTGATGGAGTCGGACCAATTCTAGTTTCAATTTATTTGGCACCCTTTCAGTCGTATCACTTTCTCCATTCGACTAGGAAGACTCTCATACAATGAATGGAGGAAATCATCTGGGATCGATCCCCAGATATGATCGATTCTTTCCCACAAGGTCTGTAGATTTGGTGCAGTCGTTTCGTATCTATCCAGAGCCCTTTTTGATGTATGCCCATACATGCTCAATGATGTTGAGGTCGGCAGAGTTTGCAGGCCACTCAAGTCGTCGAATTCTTCTGCGTCTGAAGAAGTCTTGGATAATACGTGCAGTATGAACTTTGGCGTTGTCCTGTTGAAAAAGAAAACTTGCAGCGTCCATTTGCCACCAGTTGCGAGAAGCGATTACATAGTCATCGAGTATCTCCTGATACACTTGCGAATTGATCCTATCCTTGATCCACTTGGAGTCCCCTACGCCAAAAAAATGTAATGCAACCCCACATCATAATTTTTCCCTCCTCCACCCTGTGGAACTCCTATCTTGTGATGTTCTCGCTTGCCTTTGTTTCGTTTTCGAGAGTAATAGTGCTTCCTTCCGTAGGACCCCATCCTACTAACTACAGTCTCGTCGGAGAACATAACGTTCTTCCAGTCCTCCACCGTCCAGTGCAAGTGATCCTTGGCAAACCGGACTCGATCTTGCTTGTGCTTCTTCGTCAGATAAAGTTCCTTGCGCTTGACATACGAATAGAGACTATCTTTTTTCAGATACTTCCTGATTGTCTCTATGTGAACGTCAACTCCGTCTGTTCCAAGAACGAGCTGCTTTCCCTCGAGAACAGTTGAAATTTGACCACTGTCCACTTGGCGAATAAGCATCCTCCTAGTGGCATCGCAAACTTTCTTAGGACGACCTATTATCGGATCAGGAATATTCTCCTTGTCCTCGTTCCTGATCTTATCGATAGCTGCAAGGGAGATATGAAGCTCATTTGCCACCTGACGGATCGACCTTCCGTGTCGAAGAAGAGTCTTGACATTGTTGATCTTTTCTTGGGAGAGCCGTCTCATTTTGGATTGGTGTTCTGTTAATGATTGAAACAGCAGGAGAGGAGAATACAGTGCTGAAGAGCCGTGCTGAAAGATAAAGAGTTGGTTGAGAAAGAGAAGCGGAGCTGAAAAGAATGCTATTTCAAACAAAGTGTATGAATGGACTGGATATTTTTGAAATCATGGTTTGATATCATGCTGAGCAGATTCCTGTCACAGATGAAACCGGAATGAAACCCAACGGCCAGACAACCCTTTCTTTCAATTGCGATAGCACTGTGTCTTGGAACAGAGAGTAATCACAAAAGTGCTGCAATTTCAACACTTTCGCAGACCACTTTAGATCAAAATAGATATAGAACGTGTATTGTTATACTTTTTGAGGTAATCGAACTCAGTATTGTCCCCCATTTCTCAGGTTTGGCGTCCCCTCCTCCTCACGACCCAAGATCAGCAGACAATACCATCCATCAATCAAGGATTGAAATCTTTTGCTACATCACTGTTTCTATCCGTGATGAAGTTAGAGTAATAATTAGCAGTTTCAACTTATATAATTTTCAATTATATGAGCTATCTAGTTGGTTGGTTCCATTTGAGTGCATAGATTGCCCCTTTGAAAACATGTGGACCTGGTCGGTTTTGAAATGCCTGAAGACGCTTCAGTATATCTATGTCATTGCTTCTCATGAACGACATTCATCCATTACATCTCTATGCTCTTGCATAAAGATAAAATGTTGAATTGAGTTTCAAACATGAGTATTACTTATGAGTAGACTAGCAAATTGACAAGGATTCTCTACGCGAAGACCTGGAATATGACCAAGAATATAAGGAACAACTTCAGAACAATCTCTGTGACAATTCTTACAACAATGACGGGAAAATTAATATAATATATTTAATAAAGAACTTAGAGAAGACTGACAGACAGACAGACAGACAGACTGATATGATAGCGATAGTCTATAGTGCGCCTGCACTGACTCTTAATCCCCATTTCACCTGGCTTCGCTGCCTTCCCTCCTCCACGTCCCTTTAGAAAGTTAGAATGAAAATAAAAGAAATGCTGCGATAGAATGAGAGCGAGAAAGAAAGAAGGAAAGAGAAGGGTAGTGAAAGAAAGAGTAAGAGAAAGAAAAATGAGAGATACGCAAAAAAAAAATAATATAATAAACAAATATGAGAGAGATTGAGTTTCAGCGTGTGTCTAGGAGATAAAAAGATAGGGGGATGGATTCGATAGAGGATTAGTAATGTACACCCAGTCTCCTACTTTCTGCTTTATATAACCTTGCGGTTCGACTTGTGATCAATGGTGGGAGTGCTTCCCATTAGTCAAGTTGAGTTGAGTTAGAGGATCAACTCAACTCAACTCAAGTCATGAGTCGAAAGTTTGACCTCATCTCAACTCATGATTTGAAAAGTTGAACTCATCTCAACTCAGGGCATCTACACTCTGTTATCGAATCGACCTCTTTCACCTCAACTCAACTCAACTTAACTCAACTCAACTTTTGAGTTGAGTTAATTCGGTGAGTTGGTTGGTCGCGTTAAAAAACACTAGGTGGGAGACCATATCAGAGGAGCAGTGCCCTGGGCACATGCACATCACCGCAGTTACATTATTTATAGCCTCCTGTCGGACAGGAAACTGAATAAATACTCAGCGTCCCTGAGATCAAGTTTCCAGGCATGTTTTTTCTCACCAACTCATTCTTTCCCTTTGCTCTTCGCCTTTGACTACCATGGTCATCCCTATCGAGGCGTTTCCTCGCGGTAAGCTCATTCACTTTAAATTCTCTTGCAGCAAAAATTAAATAATATTATAATAAAATCTTAGAAACAAGGAAAGAAGGAATGACTATCATAGGCCTGAGTCGAGTGCCCGTGGCGAAGCCACGGGCACTCGACTTGTAATATCTTTTGATATATCGTTTTACCTCTAAAAGTGGAATTTTTTCAATCAATAATGTTAGTCTGATTATTTTTTGTTATTGGTTTATTTTTTTTTCACTCTTTTTAAGCTACTTGGAGGTATGACTAAGCTGCCCGGTGAAATGTCATTAAAGAGTTGGAAAAGGCGCTATAGATTAAATTAATATTTGTCTGTTTTATATAATATACTATTATTTAGTTATAGTATATTTCCCTACAATGAATATTTTAAGTAAGTATAGATTGATTATCAGCATTCGCGTCGGGTATCGACATCAAGTTCTGAGTTACATCGATGTAAAACTCATTTTCGCAACACTGTATAGAATTAATTTATTTTGAAAGTGATTGTAAATGTGTTGGAATTATGCTAGATACTTTGTGTTGCATAGGAATATTTGTAATATTATATTTAAACGTCTATTGGTAATATATAATCAACAAATTCATATTAACTATCAAATTTGATATCATTTTATATCAAAAGAGCCACACAACAATAAATTTAATACTATATGGGTCTGTTAGTGTCAAGGACAATGCAGGGTTCTTTAGATAAGGGAGGCAGGGCAGGACAGTTGTAATGATTTATTGCAGACTGGTTGGTAGAGGGCGTGTCCCTTTAACTCTTTTATACTATAGAGAATAAACTTATGCTCTCTGCACGCGTCCCGTTCGGAAAGTCTAGTTGCATAAACTTTCCTCTATCCGCCGGGGCGGATAGTTGCCCGTGATCCTATAGAGAAAAAGAGTTAATCGATCGTTACATTATCTCCAAAGAATGGGAGACACTATTCCCACCTGAGCAATCGTCTAACTCTCATTCGTTGGTCATTGGCCAGAGGGCAGGCGAGGGCTACATCATATCCGGGGTATTCTCGGGCATACTTCAGGCGGTGGAGAGAAAGGGCACGCTACACACAGAAAAAAAAGTAAACCTCGAGCAGAGTAAAGACAAAACTTTACCCCAGGTGGTGTTAAGTGTAAACCAGCAATAGAAAAGGCGATCGTGGAAGTCGGAGTAAGTCTGCTTTATTAAGGATAGTGAGGGAAGGGTATTTATACAGGTTGAGGGACTATTTGGGGGCGCGGATAGTGGCGCGCCACTATGTTGTACAGAGGTAGGCGCAGCACTGTGGCTGTCCTATTTCATCCTCCCCGTCTTGAAAAAAAATATCTAAGTCGTTTTCCGTTGGGCTTCAAACTCGGTGAGTACTTCTGGTGCATTCTTGAGAGCTGTTTTTGATATCCATAACACAAGGTACTTGAATCCTCGTCCAGCCTTCTTGACATCCAAGATCTTTTCAATCTCGTACTCTTCTTCTCCAATGATTTCAGGTGGGGGCCCTGCTGGCACTCTATCACTGAATTCTTCTGGAGACTCTTGATGTTGGATCAGCAAGTCAGCGTTGAAGACAGGGTGTAGCTTCATCTGAGGAGGCAATTCCAACTTGTATGCATTTTCATGCACTTTCTCGATGATCTTGAAGGGTCCAGCATTGACGGGTCCCAGCTTTCTTGAGGGCCTGTTGGAGTGGGCTGCCAATCGGATATGTTCACTTTTGAGCATGACCATGTCTCCTACTTCGAAGGTTGCTGGACGGCGCGATTGGTCTGCATGTTTCTTTTGTCGCCCTTGAGCCTCCAGGATGGCATCTTTTGCTCTTGAAAGGAAAGAGGACTGTCTTGCAACAAAATCATCCACTGCTGGGACATCAGAGGACGGAGGGGTCACAAGAGAAGAAGGGACGTGTGGGTTGTGACCATAGTTCAGAAAGAATGGTGAGTATCCAGTGGAGGCGTTCTTTGAATTATTGTATGCAAACTCCATGCAACAGTAAGGGGTCAGAAGAGCTGCTGTTTATTAGAGGGGAGGGAGGGTCTATTTATACTGGTACACCTTTTCCCTTTTAAAAATCCAACCCATTATCTTTTTAAATTTTTCTACTAGATCGGGGCAATGCTCTAGGTTCTTGACTGGTTCCCAGGTATCGTCTTCTCTAGTGTATCCCTTCCAGCGAACTAGGAATCGGTGTTGCCTCCTGTGCCTTCGGTACTCCAACACTTCTTCTACCTCGTACTCCTCTTCGCCGTCGACTATCTCGGGGGGTCAGGTCGTGGAGGAGTCCTAGCTCAGGTCCTCTGGT